>PVJN01009601.1:0-60224 GCA_004026805.1 Lasiurus borealis | reverse complement strand
CAAAAGGATAGATACAGAGACAGTAAAGCCTCAAACAGACTGAAATTATAGCAGGAAGATTAAAGTTAGGTGGGGTAGATGGGAGATCAATCAAGGGACTTGTATGCATGCATATAAGCATAACCAATGAACACAGACACTGGGGGGGTTGGGGTATGCCTGGGAGGGAGGGGGGGCATGGGGAAACATGTATAAAAAAATAAAAAAAATAAAAAAAAAGTAGACTAGAAGAAGCAGAGGACGGCATCAGCAAGCTAGAAGACACGGTAAGAAAAAATACCCAAGTACAGAAGCTTTTAGAAAAAAAAAGTTAAAAAGCAAGAGGACAACCTAAGGGAACTTTGGGATAACATGAAACAAAACAACATCCGCATAATTGGGTTTCAAGAAAGAGTGGAAACTGAGCAAGGATTAGAGAACCTATTTGAAGAAATAATGACAGAAAATTTCCCCAATATAGGAAAGAAAAAACCCACACAAATCCAAGAAGCTCAGAGAGTCCCAAGTAAAATGAACCCCAACAAACCGACACCAAGGCACATTATAATTAAGTTGGCAAACACCGACGACAAAGTAAGAATCTTAAAAGCACCCAAAGAGAAACAGAAAGTTACCTACAAAGGCACCCCCATAAGACTAGCTACTGATTTCTCAACAGAAACTCATCAGGCCAGAAGGGAATGGAATGAAATATACAAAGTCATGCAAAGGAAGGGTCTGAATCCAAGAATACTGTACCCTGCAAGGCTTTCAATCAAAATTGAAGGTGAAATCAGGAGCTTCACAGACAAAAAAGGTCTAAGGGAATATATTACCACCAAACCAGCAATGCAAGAAATATTAAAGGATTTGCTGTAAAAAAAAGAAATTGGAGACCAAGAAGGAACTTGGGGGTAAAGACTAAAAATGGCGACAGATAAGTACTTATCAATAATAACTTTAAATGTAAATGGATTAAATGCTCCAATCAAAAGACATAGGGTAACCAATTGGATAAGAAAACATGATCCATATATCTGCTGTCTGCAAGAAACCTACCTCAGGAAAAGAGATGCACACAGATTGAGGGTGAAGGGATGGAAGATGGTATTTCAGGCAAATGGAAATGAAAAAAAAGCTGGGGTTGCAATACTTATATCTGACAAATTAGATCTCAAAGTGAAGGACATAACAAGAGATAAGGAAGGCCATTTCATATAATAAAGGGAACAAGCCAACAAGAAGAAATAACTCTGGTAAACATATATGCACCCAATATAGGAGCACCTAAATACATAAAAAAACTCTTGGAGGATATTAAGGGATAGATTGACAGCAATACAATCATAGTAGGAGACTTTAATACACCACAGTCACCATTGGACAAATCCTCTAAAAAAAAAATCAATAAAGACACATCAATCCTAAATGATTCACTAGACCGGATGGAATTACTTCACATCTTCAGAACATTTCACCCCAAAGCCACAGAATATACATTCTTCTCTAGTGCACTTGGGTCATTTTGAAAGAAAGATCATATGTTGGGTCATAAGAATAGTCTCTTCAAATTCAAGAATATAGAAATCATATCAAGCATTCTCTCACACCACAGTGGCATAAAACTGGAAATCAATTATAATAAAAACAATAGAAAGAAATCAAACACATGGAGACTAAACAGCATGTCATTAAACAATGACTGGGTAACCAAGGAAGAAATAAAAAATATCATGACAACAAATGACAATGACAACACAACAATACAAAATTTATCGGAAACAGTGAAAGCAGACTTGAGAGGGAAGTTCATAGCCCTACAAGCCTACTGCAAAAAAATAAGAAACAACAGTAATAAATTACCTAACCCTACAACTCAAAGAGCTAGAAAGAGAGCAACAAGAAAAGCCCAGTGTGAGCAGAAGGAAGGAAAGAGTAAAGATCAGAGCGGAGATAAACTAAATAGAGACCAAAGAAACAATTCAAAAGATCAACAAAACCAAGAGCTGGTTCTTTGAAAGGATAAACAAGATTGATGGACCTCTAGTCAGAATCACCAAGAAGCACAGAGAGAAGATCCAAATAAACAAAATCTGAAATGAAACAGGAGAAATAACCACAGACCCTTCCGAAATACAAAGAATTGTTAAAAAATACTATGAACAACTCTATTCCAAAAAATTGGACAACCTGCAAGAAATGGACATATTCCTAGGAAAATATAAAATTCCAAAACTCAATGAGGAGGAATCTAAACATCTCAATAGTCCAATAACTATGGAAGAAATTTAAGCAGTCATCAAAAAGCGTCCAGCAAACAACAGCCCAAGACCAGATGGCTACACAGTAAAGTTTTACCAAACATTCAAGGAAGAATTAAAACCTATCCTCCCTCAGACTATTCAAAAACATTCAAGAAGAAGGAACACTTCCAAACACCTTCTATGAAGCCAGAATCACCCTAATGCCAAAACCAGATAAAGACAAAAAATGAAAGAGAATTATAGGCCAATATCTCTCATGAACATAGATGCCAAAATCCTCAACAAAATTCTAGCAAATCGGATCCAGCAGTACATCAGAAAGATCATAAACCATGACCAAGTAGGATTCATCCCAGGAATGCAGGGATGGTACAATATCTGCAAATAAATAAACGTGATACAACACATAAACAAATTGAGAGATAAAAATCATAGTCATATCAATTGATGCAGAAAAAGCATTTGACAAAATCCAACACTCTTTCTTGATAAAAACTCTCAGCAAGATGGGAATAGAAGGATCATACCTCAACATCATAAAAGCCATATTTGATAAACCTACAGCTAACATCATACTCAATGGACAAAAACTAAAACCATTTCCCCTAAGAACAGGAACAAGATAGGGATGCCACCATCACCAGTCCTGCTCGACATAGTACTGGAAGTATTAGCCATTGCAATTAGACAAGAAGAAGAAATAAAAGGCACCCAAATTGGAAAAGAAGAAGTAAAGCTGTCCTTATATGCAGGTGACATGCTATTGTACATAAAAAACCCAAAAGACTCCATCAAAAAACTAATAGATTTAATAAATGAATTTGGCGATGTAGGAGGATAGAAAAATAATGCCAAGAAATCTATAGCATTTCTATACATCAATAGTGAACTTACAGAGAGACTAAAAAAGCATTCCCTTTTACCATCCTACTAAAATAATAATAATAATAATAAGATACTTAGGAATAAATTTAACTAAGGAGGTAAAAGATCTATATGCAGAAAACTACAGGACACTGAAAAAAGAGATAGAGGAAGATGCAAACAGATGGAAGAGTATTCCATGCTCATGCATTGAGAGAATCAATATCATTAAAATGTCCATACTACCCAAAGCAATCTATAGATTCAATGCACTCCCCATTAAAATACCAAAGACATATTTCACAAACCTAGAAAGAACTCCCCAAAAATTTATCTGCAACAAAAAAAGACCCCAAATAGCCACAGCAATCCTGAGAAAGAAGACTAAAGAAGGAGGGATCTCAATAACAGATTTCAAGCTGTATTACAAAGTAATTGTTCTCAAAACAGCCTGGTACTGGCACAAGAACAGACATATAGACCAATGGAATAGAATTGAAAATCCAGATATGAACTCAAACTACTATGCTCAATTAATATTTGACAAAGGAGGTGTGAACATACAATGGAGTCAAGACAGTCTCTTCAACAAATGGTGTTGGGAAAACTGGACAGATAAATGCAAATAAATGAAACTAGAACACCAACTTACACCATACACAAAAATAACCTCACAATGGATACAGGACTTAAACATAAGATGGGAAACCATAGAAATACTGTAGTAGAAGAATCCACGGGAGCAAAATCTCAGACATATGCCAAAGGAACTTCTTCACTGATACTGCTCCTAGGACAATGGAAGCTAAAGAAAAAATAAACAAATAGGACTGTATCAAAAGACTGTATCAAAATAAAAAGCTTTGAACAGCAAAAGAAACCATCAGCAAAATATCAAGAAAGTCCCCTGTGTGGGAGAACATATTTGCAAATGTTATCATTGATAAAGGTCTAATCTCTAACATCTACAGGCAACTTATACAATTTAATAGAAGGAAGATAAATGAGCCAATAAAAAATGGGCAACAGACCTAAATAGAATCTTTTTGAAAGAAGACTGAAGGCCAAGAGACACATGAAAACATGCTCAAAGTCACTATTTGAGAGATGCAAATCAAAACGACAATGCGATACCATTTCACACCTGTCAGAATGGCACAGCCTCTGTGGAGAATAGTGTGGAGTGTCCTCAAAAAACTAAAAAAGGAGCCTAAACCGGTTTGGCTCAGTAGATAGAGCGTCGGCCTGCGGGCTGAAGGGTCCCGGGTTCAATTCCGGTGAAGGGCATGTACTTTGGTTGCAGGCACATCCCCAGTGGGGGGAGTGCAAGAAGCAGCTGATCGATGTCTCTCTCTCATCCATGTTTCTAACCCTCTCTCCCTCTCCCTTCCTCTCTGTAAAAAATCAATAAAATATATTTTTAAAAAACACCCTAAAAATGGAACTCCCATTTGACCCAGTAATCCCACTCCTAGAAATATATCCTAAGAAACTAGAAACATCAATCAGAAAGGATACATGCACCCCTATGTTCACAGCAGCACAATTTACAATAGCTAAGATTTGGAAGCAGCGTAGGTGCCCATCAGCAAATGACTGGATCAGAAAATTATAATACATCTACACAATGGAATACTATGCTGCCATAAAAAAAATAAGAAATTCTTACCATTTGCAACAACCTGGATGGAACTGAAGAGTATTATGCTAAGTGAAATAAGCCAGCCAATGAAAGAAAAATACATGATCTCACTCATTATGGATAATAAAGAATATTACAAACTAATGAACAAAAAGATACAGAGACAGTAAAGCATCAGTCTGTCAAATTACAGCAGGAAGGTTAGGGAGAGATGGGTAGATAAAAGATCAACTGAAGGACCTGTATGCATGCATATAAGCATAACCAATGGAAGCAAGACACTGGGGGATGAGGGGAGTGGGGTGTGGGGGGCAATGGGAAGATATGTACACATGTAATACATAATAATAAAAGGAATGGAAAAAACTTAAATGTAAGTTGTGAAACCATAAAAATCCTAAAAGAAACCACAGGCAGCAAAATATCATATAGACAATGACAAGTGAAATAAAGAAAAAAATACACAAATGCGACTAAACCGAAATAACAAACTTGTGCAAAAGAAATCAGCATCAAAACGAAAATGGAATCCACTGTATGGAGAACATATTGCCAATGACACATCTAAGAAGGAATTTATGTCCAAAATATATAAAGTAACAATACAATTCAGCAAAAGAAAGACAAAGAACCCAATATAAAAGATGGGCAGGAGACCTAAATAGACATTTCTCCAAAGAGGACATACAAATGATCGAGACATGAAAAAATGCTCAATGTCTCCAATCATCAGAGAGAGATACAAATTAAAACCCAGACTGTGGAATCCCCGAGGATGGGTGGGTGGGAAGAGATTAACGAAAGAATTTGTATGCATATATGCATAACCCATGGACACAGACAATAGTGTGGTGAAGGCCAGGCATGGAGTTGAGAGCCGGCAAGGAGGAGTCAATGAGGGGAAGGGGGAGACATCTATAATACTTTCAACAATAAAGTGGGGGTTATTTTTAAGTACTGGAGAGAGATGTTTGTAATCCATGTTAACTTGAATCTTATCCTGAAAAAAATACTGTATGGGGAACCCTTTAAAAATATTTAAGCAGGAGGGCGACTTAATCACAGCAATGTTTCCCACATATCGCCGTATCACTTGTAGTCAGTTTACTTAATTTTTAAACCAACTTCTTTTCTTTTATAAATGTATTAAAAGAGGAAACGTATTGCCATGCTACGCGAAATAGATGCCTATTAATGTGGAACAGCGCCAGTTTCGGTGACTTGTGCGCAGACTGAGGGGTGACCATGAAGGCGGAGACATTGGGTTTTGGCTGTTTTCTAAAGACCCTACGCCCACTAGGCAGGGGTAGGCATGGAGCAACGCAGCCACCGGCCGAGGACGTGTCTTCCGAGCTTCCTTTCGCTGGGACACAGCCCTTCTGAGGCTTCAGTGACACATGAACCAACCACCTGGGATGCGCACCCACACGGAGCCATTGCTAACTAACCCTAAGGACCCCAGGGCCGCGGTTTCCCCGCCGCGCTCCTGAAGGGTGCAGCAGGGCGCCCCCGCCGCCCGTGTCCGGCCTCTGCAACTGCGGATCGCCGCTCGAGCGGAAGGGCAGTCCGCAGGCCGGTTCCAGCTCAGAGGTCTCACACTGCTGCCCCTTCCCCCTCCACACACACTATTCAAAACATTTTCATCCTCACACACACGCAGTTCTTTTCTACGTAGCCCCTGCCGAGAAGAGCGATTCCAGAGAGCCGACTTCGTGGTCAGGACGGCGGCCGCGGCGTTAGGCCAGCGATGGCCTCTCGCGCCGCACGATCCGGCGAGGCCTCGCCCAGGCCTGAGGCAGTGAGGCGGGCTCCGGAGCCCAGGAAAACCGTGGCCCGCGGCGGGGAAGACGCCGTCCCGTTGGCGGCCGGGCGGGAGACTTCAAAGTGGCGGGGCTGTTGAGGACGTCGCCGGAGAGGAAGCCGAGCCTGTCTGGGAACCGAGAGAGTACAGAAAGCACCGGAGCCAACGGCTGGACGCCACGGAGGAAACCTCGCGTCCCGCACCGCCCGCCGCCGCCGGGAGCGGCCCCACCCCCGGAAGCAGTAGAGCGCGGTCCGGATAGACAGGCCACGGCGCGGGGGACGCTGGGAAACTCCCGTCGTCGGCCACCATCTTGCTCGCCTTTCAGCCGGTGACCGTGGGTCACAGGAGTTTGGAGCCATGAAGCTGCTAAGCACAGCCGGGTCCTTCGCGGTGAGTGCGGCTGGCAGGTCTGGAGAGGGTTGGGCACAGGTGGTCAGCGAGGTGGTGCGGCCAGAGCTGCCCGGCGTGGGGGTTCCGGACTCGGTCTTCGGTCTGTCCTTCAGCTGAACCTGGCGGGCCGAGTGGGCGGCTGGTTGACGGGGTGGGGGCGGGAGGGCCTTAGAAGCCGGGCTCGTGCTCTACGCAGAAGAGACCAAATGCTCGGAAACCCGAGGGAGGGCGAGGGCTTGAGAGCCTCTGAAGGTCACTGCGACCGCGCGCCGAGGACGTGAGGTCTGGGCCTGGAGGCGGCAGGGGCCTCGCAGCCGCGGCCTGTGCCCTGGTTTTCCTTCGGAGCATCCGTGTCCCTGCGGGGAAGTGGGCTTGTGAATAAAAACTTTAAGGAAGAAATGAGCTCATGCCCTTGAAGCGGTCGTCACTGGGTCTGGAGTTGGTTAATACGGTAGAGGAAGTGTGCGCGTGCTTTCCTTGGTCTCTGTGGCGACTTACTCCGGGAAGGCCCTTCGAGGGCGGCTCTTTCCAGCCTGTTGAAACATAGCTGCCACCTGGGAAAATCTCGGATGCCCCCGTGTGATGCCGCTGTGGAGCGATGCTTATCCACGGGGAATCGGGAACGCTCTTGGAAAGCTCAGCTTGGATCGTTTTGCCCCCAGGGAGCAGTTCGGAAAACATTTTCGGTTGACAGCCTGCAGTGAAGCGCTGCTGTCACCTGGAGATCGGGGAGGCGCTGAGCATCCCGCAGTGCGCAAAGACGGCCTCCACCGCAAGGATATCCTGCCCCAAATGCCATAGTGCCTCGCTGATTTACTAGGGAATCGCTAGAGGGAGGTTCAAAAGACCAGGGAATGAAGTTTTCCTGTGCTTAATGTTTAAATAGATATACTATGGATTATACAAATTCAGGCTGTGCTATCTTACTCTTCTGGCCTAGACAAGCCAATGATTAACAACAACCCTTTGAGGCTTAAGTTAGTCTGGCAAAAGATCCCCAAATCTCCCATTCATCACCTTCCAGTAGGGAAAACAAAAAACAACCTCAAAAGTAACAATTGGAGGATACCAATGTAAACAAATTGCAGTGAACTTGAAAGTAATTATTAATGTTTCTAATGATAATATATTTTACATAAGAATAAATTTATACCAATTTTATTATTTAAATGACCTAGTAATTGCTAGGATAACTCTTTGCAACTGATTTGAATGAGACAAATAAGAAACACATAACCAACGAAGTGTCACTGTTCAGGCACATTTGAAGGAAAAGTGCCTAACTGTCCCTTGGCAATAGAACTGTGGATTACTCATATTTAAACTTCTGTGCCCACATGTCTTAAATTTTAATTTTTGGATAATTAAAAACCAAAATCACAAATAGGGTTAACTCTACCACAACTAGCAAACAAAATTAATTATAAAGCAAAGCTAATTGTAATTTATTATTACAAAGTCTTGCAGCAAATGAAAACTAGGAACCAGTTAGTGCACTGCTGCTGAAAGCCCAATAAAGCGCCCTCAGTCGTTCACATTTTATTCATTCTTAACATGCATATCCACTAGTAACCTGGTAAACTTAAGGCATAATCATATAAATTCTGGGTCATGGTATCATTTGTCCAAGAAAAATTCTGCATTTTATATCATTAGCCAACGTTTAAGAGGGCCCTTTACCTTATCAGTGACTGCATATCACACACTGAGATTCTGCTGTGGATGAGCTATTGTTAATCGCAGGATGATACAATCCTTCATTGTGTCATCTCATTGTAGCTCACAATGGAGTGAAGATACTGTGAAATACTGGGGCTGGGTAGAAGTTTTCTTTGGTATACTTTGGCTTTTTTTAAAGTGACTAAAGTGATTAAGGAGATGTTATTTCAATTGGAAAATAGACTAAAAAATGAGACCCTTTGAGCAGATGAGAGAAGCACTAATTCTAAAAATTATAAAAGGATGTGGTTTGTGACAATGCCATACATTTTAAAATAATGTCAAAACATTAGAGCTAGAAAGAGCCACTTGACACTTTAAATAGATAGTTTAAAAGGTATAAGAAAATACAGTAATTCTTTACATAATAAAAGTGAATATGTAGAACTTGGTATTCCTCGGGCTCTACAAATAAATAGAGGTTTAGGAGAGGCTTGGCTAAAATAGTAGGCTCATAAGTCTATGATAAGTTCATCAGCCAAATCTTCCCATGGAGTTCTTTTAGCACTGAATGCCTTCTGTTGCTTGGGCACACTAAGATATGGTATGCTGTGTCCCTGAGAAATGTGTGTAACATTTCTTTTTTGTATGTTTAGCGATTTTATTCCCTCAAAGTTGCTCCCAAAGTGAAAGCCACGACTGCCCCTGCAGGAGCGCCTATACATCCTCAGGACCTCGAGGTCAGTGTCATGGATTGGCTCCCTGGGACCTAGCCGTGCCTTCTATCTGGGGTAATATGAAGACAGTGATCACATCTCTGCTCTATATTGTTGTTTCTGCTTTATTTTAAATACAGTTTACCAAATTACCAAATGGTTTAGTGATTGCGTCTCTGGAAAACTATGCTCCTGCATCAAGAATTGGTTTGTTCATTAAAGCTGGCAGTCGGTATGAGGACTCTAACAACTTAGGAACCTCTCATTTGCTTCGTCTTGCGTCTAGTTTGGTAAGCATCTTCACTACCTCATTATGTTTAGAAATGCTGTGGTCTCCTGGTCCTACTGGAAGGAAAAGCAGTGTGCCTATATTCGTTTGCTAGGGCTACCGTAACACATGCTTCAGACTGAGGGGCTTCAACAACAGAAATGACCCTCAGATTTCTAGAGGCTAGCAGTCACACTCAGGGAGTCAGAGGAGCCATGTTTCCTCTGCCCCCTCTAGGAAGTCTTCCCCGCCTCTTCCTTCTGGTGGTGGCAGCAGTCTGTGGTATAACTGGGCTTGCAGCTACATCACTCTAATTTCTGCCTGTCACACAGTAGTATTTCCTCTGTCTCAGTGTCCAACTTTCCCTCTTACTTGATTCTTCCATTCCTATTAATTTTAGAGCCCACTCTGATCTTCTGTGACCTCATTTCAAATACATTTGCAAAAGACACTACATTCAGATAAGGTCACAGTCACGGGTTCTGAGTGGATGTGAATTTTGGGGGGACACTATTCAACCATGTACAGTCCCTTAATATAACATGAAAAACCACAGGATATTTACCACAGAGAAGTATTAAATTAGTGTCCATCTAAATGTTCATGTTAGAGCATAAAAGAAAAGGTATTTTTAATTGAATTGTTTTAAAATACCAAAAATTAAAAGAAAATTATTCTTTCCCATATGCAAATCTCTTTCAGAAAAGACTGATGAATCCAGTAAGCTTGTATTTGAAAATGGAATTTTTGCCTAAATGTACTTGATATAAAAAGTTATACTTGTGCTTTTTGGTGAACTTTGTTTTATAACTCTTAACCGAAAAAGGTTCCACTATTTAGGTAAAGTTCCCTTTGAATCTAATGACAGTAAGATATTAAATTATAAAATAGTGAGCTTTTTGGAAAACAGCATTAAAAACTACTAAAAACAATTGTTCTTTCTCTTTTAAGACTACAAAAGGAGCATCATCTTTTAAGATAACTCGTGGAATTGAAGCAGTTGGTGGTAAATTAAGGTTTGTTAAAAATAAGTAAATAGTAAATAAATAGTGAAAACATCAGAAAATATTTTGTTATCCAGGTGGTTAAGCATTTCTTAAAGAAGGAAAAAACTAATGAATTTGACTACATCAAAATGCAAATCATTTTTATGTTTAAAGTAAAAATTTAATTACATAGGAGTAGATATTTGCAACACACATAACATGTAGAGGATTGTTTGGAAAAATAATTACAAGTAAGGGTGAAAAAAAACAACCTAAGAGAAGATGGATGGACAAAAGATAACACAAGCTAATACCAGAAAAGAAAGCCAGAAATTGCGATCTTCACTTATAATCAATAGTGTGCTATCATGTCACACCTATCAGTTTTTATGTGTTGTGTTGTAGTGTTACGGGAGATGAAGATTATCTTTTACAGCTGGTGGGAATATAAATTGATATAACTTCTTCGGAAAGAATCAAATATCTAGTGTTATTGAAAATGAGCATATCCTAAAACCTAGCATTTTTCAATCCACATGCACAAAGATGTCTTTGTGGACCCTGGAAACAATTTCAATGACCACTTTTAAGGAAAGTATGATAAACTCAAATAATGGGACTACTACGCAGCAGCTAAGAAATAAGCTAGAGCCACATATCAACATAGACTAAAAACAAATGTGGAAAATTTTATTTCAAGATTTTTTTTAAAGTATGAGGCATGTATAATTTTTTAAAAGCAAAATAATAATGTGTAATGCTTATGAATATGTTTGTCTCTAGAGTGGGAGAGAATAAGAGAATTAGCTTGGGAAAGATACAAAGATCTGCAACTTGTCTTTTTTTTTCTCTCTCTCAAGTTGTTATATACATAACATGAAATTTGTCACTTTTAAGTGTACGATTCTGTGGTAAGTGGCATGAAGCAACCATCAGCACTGCATCTCCAGAATGGGGAAGTGTTCACCTTCCCAGCTCCTGCCAGCCACCTCTCTTCTGTTCAGTCTGTGTGTTTTGACTACCTAGGTATCTAACATAAGTGGATTCATACAGTATTTGTCCCTTTATGACTGACTGATTTTACTTAGCATAATGTTTTCAGGATTCATCTATGTATAATATGTCAGGATTTCCTTTTTAAGATTAAATTATTTGCTGGGGGTTTTTTTTGTTACTGTCTCATTAAAAATACCTTTTTAATATTTTTTCAATTGTAGTTGACATACAGTATTATATTAGTTTCAGATGTACAACATAGTTTTTTGGGAAGGAGATTATTTGTTTTTTTCCTTTGATTTTTAGAGAGAGTGGAGGGAAGGTACAAGGAAAGCCATGAATTGGTTGCCTCTGGCATATGCCTAGGGCTGAGGATTGAACCTAAAACCCAGGTATGTGCCCTTGACTGGGAATTGAACCTGAGATCCTTCAATGCATGGGCCAATGCTCAATCTACTGAGCCACACCAGTCAGGGTGCTTTTAAAATATTTTTAAAATTTTAGTTTACAAATATATTTTTTATACTTCAAAATAATTTTTGAAGTTTATTTAACAAAGGCATAAGGGAAAACTTCTGATTCCAATAATTCACTGTAATTATTTCTGATGCAGTGTGACTTCAACAAGAGAAAACATGGCCTACACTGTGGAATGCCTCCGGGATGACATGTAAGCACCTGCATGTATTAGGACATCTGCTTTTTTAAAAAAGTTACTGATTTCAAAGAGAGAAAACATCAATTTGTTGTTCCACTTATTTATGCATTCATTGCTTGATTCATGTTTCTGCCAAACCTACAGCCTTGGCATATTAGAATAATGCCAAGATCAACTGAAGAACCCGGCCAGGGCTGGGACATCTACTTTTAAAGAAATACTAAGCTGCTCAGTTCTAAATGTAACATTATGACCTCTGAATTTGGTTTTGGGTTATGATTTGCCAAGTGCTTGAACCAGTGTACTTGTCACAAGGTTAAAGTTTAATTCGAGAGTGTTAGTTACATTGAATGGATGTTGGTTTTAAATTTTTTTACTCCTAACTTTTATCTTGATGTCTTCTCTAGCGAAATTCTAATGGAGTTCCTGCTCAATGTCACCACAGCACCTGAATTTCGTCGTTGGGAGGTGGCTGCCCTTCAGTCTCAGTTGAGAATTGACAAGGCTGTGGCTCTTCAGAATCCACAGGCTCGTAAGTACATTTTCAGATTACATCAGTTGTTTCTAATATACTGGTTTTTTGAGAAGATGAGTTTATAGAGAGGGGGAAAACAATGTCGCTGAAGTTTTTTTCTACTTGGGTTTGAACATGCCTTTTCCATAAGTTTGTCCAGTTTTTTAAATATATTGTTTGTTCTTTTGTTTCTAAACATTTATATTGTTGGTAATTTTTCATCTTTGGTAATATATTGATTATGGAAATGTAGGCATTTTCCTGTCCCTCCACCCCATGTTTTGTTCGTTTGTTTTATTTCCACCAAGTCCAGCAGCAGTTTATTGGTGCTGCTGATGTTGTTTATTGTTACGTATGACTGTTACTGTTTAGCCAACCCAGCTTTATTGGGTCTTTCCAAAGCAAGCTACTTAATTTTTTAAAATTACCTTTTTGTGCTCATATTTTATATGGATGCAATATTTGATTTATCATCCTGACAAGTACAACTGGAGAAACAAATGTGTAAACAGGCACCACCCCTTGGAAGTTACACAGCTTTCGGTAGCAGCAGATGTGCAGGCAGACCACTCAGGTCTTAAAGGTTCTGTATGGGATGCGCTTTGCTCTGCATACAGGCCTGTCACAGGAGACCTGCTCAATTGGTCCTCTCAACTCCTGTCCCTCTGCCTTGCCGAGCTCATATCCAGTGGAAGTGTTTGTGGATACAGGCAGCCTGGCCTCACTCCACAGCCTTTCTTCAGAAGGCTCTGGAAGAAGACCAGATGGCCTCAGAGGGTGGTGAAGTAGGCAGACCTCAGGGTGCCTTAGACCTTTCATTGGATCTGCCCCCAGAGGAAGCCAAGGCTTGTACACAGCTTGACCCCTCCCACACAGGTAGCCCAAAGCCAGTTATTTGCAACATCTGACATCAGCCTGCACCAGAAACCCACCCAAGTGGACCCAGAACCAACCCAACCAGTGTTGGACTTCAGACCACACCAGAGCTCAACCCAGCTAGCTACATGAATAGCACAGGCACGTGCAAAGGGGGATTCCAACAGGCACCAGACCCTACCGAAACAACTCCAACTGGGGGGATCGGGAGGCAGTGGGCAGCCCCTGCATAGCGACTCATAAACTGTGATTGAGGTTTATCCTTATAGTCAGCCCACCTGAGGGTTAACTCCACCCATGAACAAGCCTACAGATTGTAAGACTCAATTACAATAGGAGGGCGCACATAACCCACACAGGAGACATTCTTGGAGCACCTAGCTCAGGTGATTTGAAAGATTGAGCCACTGAGTCCCACAAGATACCTACATCATAAAGCCATCATAACAAGTTGGAGAGTCATAGCAGATCTACCTATTACACAGAGACAAACGGAAAGGCAGCATGCAGACCCTTGTCTCCTGTCAAGGGTATGCAATATAATGAGTGCTTCGATCATGTTAGCTGGCATTATTGCACAGTGATACTTTGTATCACAAAGGAGTATGATCTTTGTTACTCCCAACTTCTACCAAAGAAATACAGGGTGACCCAAAAAATGTATACACACTTAACAGCTGATATCTTATTGATTGATGTTTCTTTCTTTTCAGATTTAACCCATTGGAATTAATTATGCAAAGTGTGTATATATTGTGGGGAGATATTTTAGAGATAGAATGGTAAAATTTACACAGGATGACTTGTGTGTACAGAGTGGCTTCTTCCCCGCTGGTAGCAATGAGGCTCCAGTCCTTATTCTTTCTGCCTGAGCAGTTTCTATCTGCTGCAGGTTTATGTCCTTAGCCCATCTTCCCATTGCCGTTTCAGTACAGACATGAGCACCCAGTTAAAAATATATATATATATTTAAGGCAGTGGTTCTCAACCTGTGGGTCGCAACCCCTTTGGGGGTCTAACGACACTTTCACAGGGGTCACCTAAGACCATTGAAAAACACAGGTATTTACATTATAATTTATAACAATAGCAAAATTACAGTTATGAAGTATGATTAGGGGTCACCACAATATGAGGAACTGTATTAAAGGGTTAGAAAGGTTGAAAACCACTGCTTTAAGGCTTCTAGTCTGTGAGAAAGCCCAGGCACCTTAACATAGCATATGTGCTCAAGGACATGGCCTCCCTTGGTTCTTGCTCTCCCCTGCCTCCTAGCTACAGTCCCCCTTTGAATCAAATTGTCCTCATATTTATGCTGTCGTCTCTTTCTGCTGCCTAAAATGCCATTCCAAATCACTCACCTGGCAAGTATCTACTCATTCATCCCAGAATTTACTTCTGTTAACTCCCATCCAGTTCCCACTGCCTTCCCATGTCCCTCTGTACTTTTAATGTACAATTGACATTATACCCATAATACTTGGTCTCACCGGTTTTTGTTTTTTTCTCTTTAACGTTTTGTTTTTGTTTTTTTGTGGGATTTTTTTTTATTGATTTCAGAGAGGAAGGATATAGAAAAATCAACAATGAGAGAGAATCATTGATCAGCTACCTCCTGCATGCCCCTACTGAGGATCAAGCCCGAAACCAAGGTATGTGCCCTTGATTGGAATCGAACCTGAGACCCTTCAGTCCACAGGCCAACGCTCTGTTCACTAAGCCAAACCAGCTAGGGCTCACTCAACATTTTGAGGATAGACTTGTCTCTGTATTGCCAGCACTTGCACAGGACCTGGCATAGGAAGATTGTCCAACAATGAGTAAATGAAAGGGACATAGCTCAAGCAAAGGCTCAAGCTGGAAGCAGGGATAGTACCAGGGCACTGAGGAGGAAAACAATTTGGGGGTAGCATTTGACCTCTGAAAGCTAGTGGTATGACCGAAACTTCACACTCTTTTAATGCCTCTTACCCTGACAGCTCCCTCATTACCTAAAGAAGGAACCTAGAAGTAAATAATATTTAGATTAAATGATTTATCCAAGGTCTTATGGCAAGTCAGACTTTCTTTATAGTTTCCAGATAATATCAGGTGTGGGAACCTCTTTCCACGTCCCATGTGGTTCAGGGTTCCCGGGTCAGGGTTCGGGTTCTGAAGGAGGCCGCACGCAAACGAAATGAGAGACTAGAAAATATTAATTTGGCGATATTGGGGGGCCAGGCAGGAGCCTTCCTCTAGTGGGAAGAACTGCCATTTGGTCTGGCCTTTTTCTCCCTTTTATTAAGGCTTTGGGAGACACCCCTAGCCTTTAGGCAGGAAATAACAAAAACAGAAATTAACATGAAACAAACAGAGGTTGCTTCAACCAATAATGTTTTAACTAAACAGGGAGTAATTAGCTCTGACCTTTCAGAGCAGTTAAGGTTGGCCAGCCTTTTGGCTTCCTGTTTACATCCTTTTAGTGAGAACAATATTTGGTTTCCGACAATCAGGTAGATAGAAAAATGTTTATGTGGCCAAAACCGGTTTGGCTCAGTGGATAGAGTGTCAGCCTGTGGACTGAGAAGTCCTGGGTTCGATTCCTGTCAAGGGCATGTATCCTGGTTGTGAGCACATCCCCAGTGGGGAGTGTGCAGGAGGCGGCTGATTGGTATCTCTCTCTCTCATCGATGTTTCTAGCTCTCTATCCCTCTCCCTTCCTCTCTGAAAAAAATGAATAAAATATATATTTTTTTAAATGTTTATGTGGATTCTAGCATATAGAAACTACTGTCATATGTATAATCTCTTACTTTTCTCAGCAGTTTCAACTGGCAAAATTTTTAAAGTTGCCATAAAATGTCCTCGCCAGTGTTTCTCACTAGGTAGAGCATCGACACTCAACAAAGGGTTACAGGTTTGATTCCTGGTCAAGAGCATGTACCTGGGATGCAGGTTCAACTCCTAGCCCAATTGGGGCATATGTGGGAGGCAACCAATCCATGTGTCTCTCATATTGATGTTTCTCTCTCCCCTCCTCCTCTTCCCATCCTCCCTTCCAACTCTCTCTAAAAATCAATGGAAAAAATATTCTCAGGTGAGAATTAACAAAATAAACAAAAGGTGCCATAAGATGACCAAAGCGGTATAGTCTAGTTGCTTTTTAAATTCTAAAAATGTTATTGTCTTTTTTAAAATTATATCCATAACTGCTTCTTATTTTCAGATATCATTGAAAATCTGCATGCTGCAGCTTATCGAAATGCTTTGGCTAATTCCTTGTATTGTCCTGATTATAGGATTGGAAAAGTGACGCCAGATGAGGTAATGTGGAACACATTACGTTTTAAAATGTATTTCTTTGTCCAGCCATCGTGGCTGGGGTTGAGCATCAACCTATGAACCAGGAGGTCACGGTTTGATTCCCCGTTAAGGCATATATCTGGGCTCTGGGCTCAATCCCCAGTGTGGGATGTGCAGGAGGCAACTGACAATGATTCTCTCTCATCATTGATATTTTATTTCTCTCTCCCTCTCCCTTTCTAAAATCAATAGTTGAGCAATTTATTTTTTTTAAAAAGAGTACTAAAGTGTGTATCTCATAGATAAATATCAAATGTTAACCAAGATTGTCTCAACTTATTAGCATTTTTGAAATGTGTCCCTAGGCTATAGGAAATTCTAAAGAAATTAGTGCTTGAATACTTTGAGCAATGGCTGCATTCAATAGAAAAACCTCAATAGAAAAAAAAAAGAATATGGATATTCAAAGCAACTCTATTTTATTGACACCATTCATTTTAGAGCACAAAACATTGATAACTTGATTAAAAATTCAGTCTCACTATCCTAGCCTAGTGATTCTCAACATTATAACCTATTGCCAAAGAACCTTGGTAGCCAATTTCTTCTGTACCCCCCACAGTAAGTTTTTAATACCACAGATATACTATCTGTTTATGTACTGTATCTTTATTTGTACTCTATATAAAAGGAATAAGATTTTTTTTCTCACCCTTAAGAAGCAATTTTCATTTCCTTGAGCTATAGTGCTCCTGTTGAGAATACATGTTTAAGTTATTACATCTAAAATTATACTATAAACCAATGATTATCAAATCTCACTGATTCTCAGGTCATGTGGAGGTGAGATGGGTAGTTTTAAATAAAGATTCTAGGATTCCACATTGAGTTCTACTGTATATCAGTTTGTGTATGAGCCTGGGAATAGGGTGGGGGTGGGAAACAATGAGAATGTGTGTTTTTTTAAGTCCTCCAGATAATTATTTCATCATCCAGGTTGGAAATCCTGGTATAGACAGTAATCTCATGATAAGATGGGTGAAAGAGGTACAGTAGGATAATTCTATTAGCCCTTTTGTAGAATGTTAATAGTGGTTTAGTACCTGCAGAAAGACAAAGGAAACCTGGTAAGCTGCTTAATTACATTATCTTAAAAATTATAAATTAGATCCCATTTTTTTCAAGTTCGAGCCAGGGTGTGTGTTCTAATTTTTTATTCTCTTTTTTAGTCTTTATTTCCCCCCAGCAACATTTTTATTGAGGTGTAATTCACATACCGTACAGTTCACCTTAAAGTCTAGTTATGTAACCATCAATACATTACATTCTGGTGTTTTTAGCCAGGGTTGGGGAACCTTTTTTCTGCTGAAGGCCATTTGGATATATTATATTCATTTGAATATATCGTATTCAAAATTATCACCTTAAAAATTAGCCTGCTATATTTAGTCAAACATTTAATTAACTCACCCCTAATTGGCAGGGCCAGACTAGATTATTTTGAAGGCCTTACACAGCCCATGGGCTGGACGTTCCCCACTCCTGTTTTATGCAGTATTTTTAAAGAAAATCCAGGTGGTCCCTTATCATTTGTTACACAACTTTTAAGTGAGCATTTTCCTGCTGAACTGCAGTTTTAAGTTTTTACAGCTTTTTATATATTTATACCAATATAACCTAATGGGTGTTTTTCACTTCCTCAGTTACATCACTATGTTCAGAACCATTTTACAAGTGCAAGAATGGCTTTGGTTGGACTTGGTAAGTTGGAATTGCCTACATGTCAGTTTACTTCTTTAAGAAGTAATCTTTTAAACTAATTAGGTGAACGGGATTGAACAAAATTTGGCAGCTCAGTCCTGTTTATGTCTCACAGGCAGTCTGATATTTTAATTGCTAGTGTGTTTTCTTGGGAAGCAGAATCCTCCACTTAACTTTGTAAACTACTAGTTTTAAATTTATTACAGTATTTGCGAACCCTTTGACAAAGGGCAAGTTTCTCTAGGCAGAGAACTTACACAAGTTTTTTGTTTTTGTTTTTTTTAGAAAGAACAGTTTAATAGAAAAATAGACAAAGGGCATGAACAAACAACTTGTGGGGAGAGTATGTGTGGGATGGGGGTCAATTATTATGGTAAAAGATGGTCAGCCTCACTAATAATTAAAAAAATTTTTGTCTGTGAGATTGGCAAAAATAAAAAGGTTGACCCTGCCTAGTATAATCCAGAATATGGAAATAGGCACTCTCAAAAGTTGTTGGTGGGAGTATAAAACGATAGAACATTTTTGGAGGCCTATTTTAGTATATTAAAATTCAAAATGTTCAAGTTCTTAGACCTAGCAGTTTTACATTTAAGAATTTAACCTGCAGAAACACTTGATCAGGTTTATAAACAGTTTGCATGAGATTATTTGCAATATTATTTTTTGGTTCATTTGTTTTGTAAATAATAGCTTAACTGAGGTATTCACATACCATAAAATTCACGCATATTTTGAAGTATAGTCAGAGTTGTGCAACTGACAACACTCTTATTTCAGATTATTTTCATCATCCTCAAAGAGAAGTCCTTTACTCATTAGCAGTGACTCCCCATTCCACCTCCTCTTTGCCTCTCTGGCAACCACTAATCTGCTTTCTGTCAATACAGAGTTAACTGTTCTGGACTTTTCACATAAATGGAATCATATTTTACATAGCCTTTTGTAACTGGCTTCTTTCATGTAGCATAGTGTTTACAAAGTTCTTTCATATTATAGCATGTACCAGTATTGCCTTTTCTGGCTGAAAAATATTCCATCACCTTTATTTTATCTATACATTCATCAGCTGGATATGTCTGTTGCTTCTACCTTTTAGCTATTGTGAATATAAACATTTATGTATAAGGTTTTTGCTTGATTGTTACACTTGGTTTTTCTTTATTTTTTTCAATATATTTTTATTGATTTCAGAGAGGGAGAGAGAGAAATATCAGTGACGAGAGAGAACCATTTGACCAGCTGCCTCCTGCATGCCTCCTACCAGGGACCAAGACTAGAACTGGGAATTGACTGGGAATTGAGCCACAAACTTCTATTTCATAGGCTGATGCTCAACCACTGAGCCACATCAGCTGGACTAGAACACCTTGTTTTTAATTCTTTTGGGTATATGCCTAGGAGAAGAATTGTCAGGACATATTTGAAGAACAACCAGACTGTTTTCCAAAGCAATTGAGCTATTTTACATTCCGACCAACAGTGCACAAGGGTTCTAATTTCTCCATATTCTCACCACCACTTGTTATTTTCTGCCTTTTTTATTATGGCCATCTAAGCAGATGTGAAATCTGATTGTAGTTTTGATTTGTAGTTCACTGATGACTAATGACATTGAGCATTTTATTTTGTGTTTATTGGGCATTGTATATCTTCTTTGAAGAAATGTCTATTGTCCATTTTTGTATTAAGGATTTTATTTTGTTGTTGAGTTGTGTGTTCGTTTGTTTTTAAATATATTTTTATTGAATTTTAGAGAGAAGAGAAGGATAGATAGAAACATCAATGATGACAGAATCATTGATCGGCTGCCTACTCTACACCCTACACTGGGTATCAAGCCTGCAATCCAGGCATGTGCCCTGACTAGTAAACTGTGACCTCTTAGTTCATAGATCAACGCTCAACGACTGAGCCATGCTGGCTGGACTAACCAGTGACCTTGGTTCATGGGTCAACCAACACTCAACCACTGCAGCACACAGGGTGGCTGTTTTTTTTGTTGTTGTTGTTGAGTTGTAAGACTTATTTGTATATTATGGATACTAATTCCTTACCATATACATAATTTGCAAATTTTTTCCCATTCTGTGGTTGTCTTTTTACTCTCTCAGAAGTATCCTTTGATACACAATGAATATTGTATATATAACCAACTATTGAAACCTGAATGTCCATAGAGGAGGGGTTGATTAAGTAAATTCATATAATGGAATTCTTATAACCATTAAAGTTTTGATGTAGACCACTCACTTATTTGTAAATTATAAAAGACAAGTTAAATATCAATACAATAACCATTTTGTAAATAAAGAAAATGAAGGTGATATTAATACATGCCTAGAAAAAGTTCTAGATTACTATGTAGTATACTGTAAATAAGTATCTGAGAGCATAGTATTTTGAGGGAGCAGACTCTTGCTTACTGTTTATTTCTGTAATATTTAAATTGGGTAATTTTTTTAAAATAGTAGATGTTTTACAATTGTGTTTTAGAAACTCTGGTTCTAGCTTGTTTTTTTTCCTGGTGAAATAGGTGTGAGTCATCCTGTTCTGAAGCAAGTTGCTGAACGGTTTCTGAACATGAGAGGTGGGCTTGGTTTATCAAGTGCAAAGACCAGGTACCGTGGAGGTGAGTGTTTTGTTCTGTTAAGAGTCTATATTTCAGAAGGAATCCCTCCACCCCCAGTATATGTCAGAGTGGAATAGGCCTGATTATTTACTACCACACAGTCTTAATGTGAAAGGAAAGAATTAGATGGCTTGGGTGTTATCTGTTAAACATGTTTTTTGTGTATTGGGGGAAGGGCAGGATGGCAGGGAAAGAGCAGTGGGCCTCAGAAAAGCTTAATCTTAGTGAGTTCATAGTGTTGGGCACAGAATACTGAAGAATAAAACCAGTGGTGATCAAGCCACTTTCTTTTTCACACTCTCCTGACATGGTCCAGGTGAAATTCGAGAGCAGAATGGAGACAGTCTTGTTCATGCTGCCTTGGTAGCAGAGAGTGCTGCCACAGGAAGTGCAGAAGCAAATGCATTTAGTGTTCTCCAACATGTTCTCCGCTCCGGACCACATGTCAAGCGGGGCAGCAACACCACCAGCTCTCTATACCAAGCTGTTGCCAAGGGGATGCACCAACCATTTGACGTAAGTCTGCCCAGTTGCTCTCTCTCCTTTGTTTTCAAATACTTGGTGTTTAGAGGGTAGTCCTGATAGTCTGTATTTAATGTTAATCTCTTAAATTTTAAGATAAACACACAAAAAAAAAAATCTTTGTAAAGTTGAAGGGACAGCCAGGCTTAATTTTAGTACTTCAATGCATTTGTCAAAAAATTACTGTCTTTTCAGCCCAGAGTACATGGTTCAGTGGTTGAGCATCCACCTATGAACAGTTCTATTCCCAGGGCACTTGCCCAGGTTGTAGGCTCGATCCTCAGTGGAGGATAGGCAGTGAGGGGACATTTGATCAATGATTCTCTCTCGTTGGTATTTCTCTCTCTCCCTCCTTTCCTCTCTAAAATCAATAAAAATATTTTTTAAAAAACAAAACTTACTGTCTTCTCAATTGTTCTAATATACTAGAAATAAAAATACTTTAAAAGTCAGGAATTCACACTTCAGTTCTCTTTAGAATAAAGCTTTAAATAATAAAAAATAAATTAATAAATAAATTTTAAAAAAACTTAAAAAAAAGAAAAAACAAGATATAGTACACATTTCAAGACTAAAAAAAAAAAAGAATAAAGCTTTAAATGTTAAACATTCTCTAAATTCTGATTAGTTTTTTTTTTTCATAAATTATCTTCTGTCCCCTTCCATTCTATGGCTACTTCCTGAATTTCACTGATCTTTATGTTTCCTAATCAAGTATATAAGATATACACCAAGAAACTCTTCCAGTTTGAGATTAAGTTAAAAATGATGACATTTAATCTTAGCAAAAAGTCCATGCTACTTTTTTTGTTGGTTTGTTAATCCTCACCTGAGGATATTTTTCCCATTGATTTTTAGAGAAAATGGAAAGGAGAAGAGAGGAGTGGAGAGGGGAGAGAGAGAGGGAGAACAGCAGTGTGAGACAGATATCGATCTGTTGGGACTGGAGATCAAACCTACAGACCAGGCACGTGCCCTTGACCAGGAATTGAACCTAAGATTTTTCTAACCATTGGCAACAACGTCCAGGCCTCCATGCTACTTTAGAAGACATCTTTTTTTTGACAATGAGGAAGGTCCTAAAGCTTTCAAAATAATATTGTTCAAATCAAGAGAATTTAAAATGTCAACAGTATTACTCAATGAATGCCCATTGTCCAGTGTACTATATCTTACATGACATTCAGAGATAATGAGCCTTTAAAATGTAACACATATACCCTAGTTTCTCTTCAGATTGCATAAATCTTTTACCTTTTACTAAAAGGTAACACATGCCCTTGCCGGTTTGGCTCAGTGGCTAGAGTGTTGGCCCTCAGACTGAAGGGTCACGGGTTCAATTCTGGTCTAGAGCAGGTACATTGGTTGCAGGCTCTATCCCCAGCCTCAGTCGGGGTAAGTGTGAGAGACAACCAATGGATGTGTCTCTCACATCAATGTTTCTCTCTGTCTCGCCTCCCTTCTACTCTCTAAAAATCAATGGAGAAATATCCGCGCATGAAGATAAACCCCAAAAAAAGTAACATGTACTAAATTGTAGGATTAAATATTTATAATTGCAGCAGCAGTACATGGCACAGGTAGGTTTATGCCTCAGAAAGTGTTTGACCATTTGACTTTTAACATTGAAAATTAAGATCAATCTTCTCCATTTACTCCTTCATTTTTGTTTATTTGTTTTAAAGAAAGTGGGAGGGAGAAAGAGAAACATCAATGGAAGAGAGACTCATCAATTGGTTGCCTCCCGCACATGCCCTGACTAGGGCAGAGGATTGAATCTGCAACCCTGGTAGATGCCCGTGACCAGGAATCAAACCTGAGACCCTTATGAGGATAGGCCCACAATCTTAACCACTGAACCACACCAGCTAGGGCTTTACTCCTATGTTTAATACTTGAGTGCTAGTTTTCAAATTGTTTTATTAGCAGAGGCCTCTTTTTAAAAAAAAAAAGTTTTTTTATTGATTTGACAGAAGAAAAGAGAGGAAGAGATAGAAACATCAATCAGAAACGTCAGTCAGCTGTCTCCTACATGCCCCTTTTGAGGATGGAGTATGCATTCCCAGCATGTGCCCTGAACAGGAATTAAACCTGTGACTTGAGTGCTCAACCACTGAGCCACACCAGCTGAGCCAGAGGAGCCTTTTTATCCAATATGGTTTCCCAACTACAATGCTTACACAAAAGTATTTTTCTTTTAAAAAATTTTGAGTTACTTGACAATGAAACCCTTGGAATCTTCTGTCCAGAGCTTTAGAGTTCCCTGAGCATAGTTTGAGAACTATTATCTAAATCAGTGGTTGGCAAACTCATTAGTCAACAGAGCCAAATAACAATACAATTGAAATTTCTTTTTAGAGCCAAATTTTTTAAACTTAAACTTCTTCTAACGCCATTTCTTCAAAATAGACTCACCCAAGGCCGTGATATTTTGTGAAAGAGCCACACTCAAGGGGCCAAAGAACCACATGCGGCTCGTGAGCCGCAGTTTGCCAACCTCTGATCTAAATGATTTCTAAATTAAATTCAGCTGCTGCTTTTTAAATTGTCCTCCAGATTTTCCTTCTCCTGGTTCATGTTCTACTCTTGGTGTGTGTGTGTGTGTGGGTGTGTGTGTGTATTGATTTTTAGATGGAGAGAGAGAGACATCAATAATAGAATCATTGATCTGCTGACCCTACTGGGGATCAAGCATGCAACCTGGGCATATGCCCTTGATCAGAATCGAACCTGGGACCTTTCAGTCCACAGGCCAACACTCTCCACTGAGCCAAACTGGCTAGGGCCACTCTGTTCTTTCTTCACCATTGTATGTTGATGTTTTGGAGTGGCTGGAGTTTAATCCTAGTCCAGTGACTATTTATTTTTGTTAATCCTCACCGAGGATATTTTTTCCATTGATTTTTAAGAGAGTGCAAGGAGGGAGAGAGACAGAGAAACATCTATGTAAGAAAGACACATCCAATAGTTGCCTCTTGCACTTGCCCCAACCTGTTTGGGGATTGAGTCTTCAACTAAGATACATGCCCTTGACCGAAATCAAACCCAGGACCCTTTAGTCTGAGAGCCAGTGCTCTAACCACTGAGAAAAACTGGGTAGGGCTAATGACAATTTAATAGAAATTCCTACTTAAGAATTTGGCCAGAAATTTGACATGTGAATAGGATAGTCTCAGAATTATAATTCAAGTAGTTGAAGCACAGTTTTTCTTATGCTCTCTCCAAGCTTTATAGGGGCTGCACCACTAGGTCTCACATTTTAAAGTACATGAGAATCACTTGGAACATTAGTTAAAAATGTGGGCCCTAGACTGTGCCTACAGGGATCTGAGTGAGTAATCTGTTGCAGGAACCTGAAAGTCTGTATTCTTAATAACAGCTCAGGTGATCTTTACGTAGATGGTCCACAGCAACACTGGGAAGCCCTGTCCTGGGCCGTCAGGTCACCTTAAGGATCTTAACACTGTTCAGACAGCAGTAACTGTTGTCCAAGGCTACACTCTTTGCTGCCTTGGACATATAAATAACAGCCACCAAGCAGAAATTTTTCGCTAGCCCTTTGACTTTAGTCTCTGAAGTGAATTGGTGAAAGGAAATTAGCAACAACAGAGGAAAGAAGTCAGGTTTGTCTAGTGCCAAAACCCACAATCCATACCACTCTGCCATTGTGTCTATAATAATATTCACAAATCCATGTTTGTGCTAATCTTTAGTTATAATCAAAATAGATTAGAAAATACTCAGTAAAAATTTGAATAATCTTCCTGTTTTAGAAAGATTTAAAACAGAAAAGTTAAAAACCATTATTAGTCTTCCCTGGCCAGCATGGGTCAGTGGTTGAGCATCAGCCTATTAACCAGAAGGTCATGGTTTGATTCCTGGTCAGCACATATGCCGGGTTGTGGGTTTAAATCCCCGTTGTGGGGCGTGCAGAAGGCAGCCGATCAATGATTTTCATCATTGATACTTCTCTATCTCTTTTCCTCTCTGAAATCAATAAAAATACATGTATTTTTTTTAATTATTATTTTGAAAGAGTTAACACACCAGTCCTTGACAGGCTGGCTAAATGAAATTCTAGTCTATTTACTTACATTGTGAAGGTACAAGTTTTTGTTTAGACAACTTTAAGGAAGTTGTACACTGTTCTACCTGGTAGAATGATGTACAATTGAATTTCATTGTATTTCAGGTTTCTGCTTTTAATGTCAGTTATTCGGATTCTGGACTCTTTGGGATTTATACTATCTCACAGGCTGCAGCTACTGGAGATGTAAGTTGCAGACTCATCAACTCTCACATGCTTTTAAGTTAAAATGTGCAGTGTTTGAATGCCATGACTCAGCAGAGCTCTGTGACATCATGAAAGCGTCGCTGCTGTGGAAGAGACTGAAACACATACACTGGTGCTTCCAGGAAAGAGGAAGGAAGCACTTCCATGGTGTTCTGGGTTTGTTTGGAGAAGTGGCTTTGAGTTGTCTCTGGGACATCTAAATTGAGAGCTCAGGCAACACAGGGAAGTGCAATAGTGTATGAAGGGCAGTAGTGTATCTGGGAGTTCTCAATATACAGATGGTGTTGAAATCAGGGTTTTGTATGAAAAACCATATGAGAAAACTGAAGCTCTTTTTACTCTAAACTTTGAGGTGCTCTGTGCTTTAAGGTGGTTTCAAACCACCAATTGATTCAGGAAAAGGGCCAAGAAAACAGGAAGAAAAAAAGAGAAACTGGTACATTTGAAGGCCAGGAAAGAACAATGAATACTATTTTGATCTACCCTAGATTAACATCCCTTTAGTTACCACAGAGAGGTCTTATCATTTTATCAAGTAGGACATCATTGGTAATATCAGTTTTTCCCAGAAGGTTGAAAGTAAACGATAATTTATATTACCAAGTAATTAATGAGAAGTGAAGCCAGAGGGACCTCACAGATTGAGACAAACCAAAGAAATAGAGATCGTGACAACGTGGAAAAATAAGGACAGCATGTTTTAAGACATAGACCAAGGGTCTTCGAATTGAGTATTTAGTGGGTAGGGCAAATCTAGGTGATGGCCACACCTGGAGTGTGGCTATAGATATGAGCAGCTGAAATAGAAGGTCCTAGAATTTAGGTGATTAGGGGGAACATTAAGTAGCAGACCCAGAATAGTGCCAAGATTGGGGTGGAGAGAATCATGGGCCAGGCTTATTAACTAACTCATTCAACAAATATTTACCAAGTGCCCAACCCACATCACTTGAACTTGACTCTTCTAACTCCAGCTCCCAAGTATTAACAAGTTGTCATCTGACTGAATGGATTCTACTTAGTGAATACTAAGATAGCAATATTAACTACATGATGCTTTAAAAGAGTGGGAAATTTTAGAGGTGCTTATTCTTTATAGGTGATGATAAATCTGTGCATGCTTTTCCTAAATCCTATTGCCATCCTCTGCCACTTTTGTAAGAAATTTTGCTACTCAGATACTATAAGTTGTACAGACAGCTACTTGATGGAACATTGGAAAGATAAGGAACATGTAGCGATTTAAGAACCCCAAAGGGACACTTTGCTATTTCTCTGCAGCTAACTTTCCCACCTGTGTTTTTGGCTTAGAGGAGCATTTGATTGCTGTAGAAGCTGACACTGATTAGACATGAGCAGTTTTTCATTGTCTGTCCTAGGTTATTAAGGCTGCCTACAACCAAGTCAAAGCAATTGCTCAAGGAAACCTTTCCAGCACAGATGTCCAAACTGCCAAGTAAGTTTCAGGAGTAGCTGTATTTTGTGTTTAAATTACTTGAAAGTTATATTTTTTGTAGTTATGCATATATATTGTAATGTATGTACAAAAGGAGTGTAAGATACAGAAGAATATTTAAAAAGAAAAGGAAACATGCCCGTATCCTACCACCTAGAGATATAACTGTTAACATTATGCTTATTTTTTTATCATTTTTATGCATTTTTAAGCATAATTGTTAATATTGTATGTCCTATTGATAGTGTGTTTATTATAGAAATTTGAAAATTACAAACACAAAGGCCTTTCATTCCCAATGATTCCTCTGTTTATAATGTATGATTCTCTTCAGATGATTAAATATTGGTCATAAACAATATTAATTGGTATCTCAAAATATCAAAGATATCTTTGGGTTTAAAACATTTGTCATTCATATTAATTTCTTGGTATAGATTCACAACTGGATTAAGAGGTGTAAATATTATAGTGAAAGGCTCTGCTTTAAAATATATGTGTGGCCCTAGCTGATTTGGCTCAGTGGATGGAGTGTCAGCCTGAGGACTAAAGAGTCCCAAGTTGCAGGCTCAATCCTTAATAGGATTGGCAGGGAGCAGCCAATCAGTGATTCTCTTATCATCATTGATTTTCTCTCTCTACCTCTCCCTTCCTCTCTGAAATCAATATGTGTGTGTGTGTGTGTGTGTGTGTGTGTGTGTGTGTGTGTATTTGTAATATATGTATATGTAATATATGTATATGTGTAGTTATGTTTTTATTGTTATATTCAGAGTCACAATGTGGAAAGGTTACACTAGTTTACAGTCACACCACCAGGATATGAATGCCTGTTCCACCACAGCCATTGGCAGTTTTTTTTTTTCTTTACTGATGTAATAGACCAGAAAAAGGTATATGATTAAAGACTGAAATACTCATCTCCTGTTGGGTGAATTTAAATTCCCACTGTCCTCTCTGAAAGTGCAAACAGCACCTATGACTGGACAGTTACAGGGTCTGACCAACAGAGACAGACTTTTGGCAGAGTTGGAAATGAAGTTACATTTTCATACAGCAATTTAAAACATTTAACTTTGACTCCATCCATTTAGTACAATTCAAAATATGAGATCTAAAACTCAAATGGTCTCCATGATCCTAACACCTCACTGACCATCACGAGGTAACTCGTCTTTCCACCTACAGTAATTTATTTTAACATCTGAAAGCAATACAGAGTTTTAAAAGAGCGCTCTAGACTGTTTCTTAGTTATCTTTGTTTAGGCTCAGGTATGAGCCACTTTACTGCTCGGCATTTATTTCAGTCATCACTACTTTTCCTCTTTATTATGCATGTCTTTTTCTCAGCTTATCAGTATTTCCAGAGATAGGATGAGCAATACATCTAATTCTTCCCATCCATCTTTTTTTTTGGCAAAAGTTTTACAAAGACACATTGTGGCAGAGAAGAACATGTGAGCAAATTCTGTGCAGAGTGATTGTGGTAGTCAGCTGGAAGATAGTACTTTATTAGAAGATAGTGATAAGTCTGACATTAGACCATCATGAAGGCAAAACAGAAATGTGACTGTCTGACAGTGAAAGTGATTCTGAAGAAGAATGGGCCGAAAAAGACCTTTTACTAGCCTTGGAGGATTATACAAATATTTCAGGCATAACTGTTTACTTTGAAGACACACAAAGTTTTTTTTAAGTGCTTGTTTTTTTATCTTATTCTCAAACTAATTTATACTGTCCCCAAATGGAAAAATACAATAAAACCTCTGCTAAAACTTCATCATGGACGGACATTAATTATCTTGACATAAAGACTCTTTTCTTGGTTTAATTATATTGATGGAACTAACAAAGAAATTAGAATGGAAAGACTATTAGTCAACCAACCCTTTATTTTCAAAAATTATGATTGTAGAGAGGTTCGAGAAAATACTTACATTCTTTCATCTGAACAGTAATTCACAAGCAACATGTAACACAGACCATCATTACAAACTCAGACCTCTGTTGGGTCACTTTACTCAAAGTGTAAATCTTTATATGTACAAAACAGCAGTTACAACTCGATGAAGCAGTGATGCATCAGATTCAAGAGTTATAATAGGCAAAAATAATAAAAATAGGAATTTTAATAAGGATGCTTTGTGAAAGTGAGAGCGACTATACAGTGGTACCTCGAGATACGAGTTTAATTCGTTCCGTAACTATGAGATGCTCGAGTCGCAGTAAACTGGTGGGTCACGTGCAGCCGGCCAATCCAAGTGATACTCCTATCTCAACTGTTGCTCGTATTTTAAAGCAAAAATCGCTTGCTCGACGGCTCATATCTCAAAAATCTCGTATGTTAGGGCACTCGTATCTCGAGGTACCACTGTATTTGCAATTTCAAGATACATACGAGTGAAGGTAAAAGATTACAACAGATGATAACAATTACTACAACAGCGTGCCTACAGCTGAATTATTATTGAGGAATAAAACACTGGTCTGTGGAACAATAAGGAAGAATCATGCACGGGTTGCTACTATAAGAAAAATCAAAGAGCCTTCAGATAGAAGTGACATTTTTGTAGAGGTTCCATTATTCTCCTTACATAGAAAGATAAAAGGCCTGTACGCATGATATCAATCATTCACGACATCTCTACGATATCCACACGTAAATAACATTACAAAACCTGCATGCATAGTGGATTGCAACAGATATATAAAGGGAGTCTAGAAGATCAATATTTGATGTATGGCAGTATTGTCTTGCACACAAGTATCAAATGAAATTTAAAAAGTAGGTTTCTTTTTGATAAATTATACCTTTTCAATGCATTTAAAATTTATTTCTATAATAAAGTATTTTTTAATGTACAAAATTTTGTGATCAAAATCGCTAGACAGTGAATTACATAAAATTCAACTGAGTGCAGCCCACAGCCAAGCACCTCTTCCATTATATCTAGAAGAGCTCCAAATAAAGATCCACCATTCAGATTCTCAGGAAAATTAAAAGATGTTTTACAAAAACTAATAACCAGCGATTAAAAAAAAAAAAATCTCGCTAGGGCTTATAAAGCATATTCTTCTAAGGGAAAGCATAGTGAAACACAATAAGAATGTAAAACTTGTTTAGTACTATTGCATGTAAATACATGTTATACAATATATTACACCCAAAAAAATATTTTTAAAATAAAATATATATAACATCTGACAAAATAAAGTACATTTAAGCTTTTTTAAGGTACTTTCATTTAACACTCAATTGTGGAAAAAGTAGTCAGCTGCAGGGGCAAGTTCTGACTTGAAATAGCCAGTCAGCAGGATGCTAAGTGTTGTCTACACGAGAAGTATGACAGTGAATTATAACCCAGGAGAAAGCATCTGATTGGTCACTTCTATTCCTGTTCATATTTCTACTTTTGTCATACTGAACACACTAAGAAATTGCCTTTTGAATAATAAATATAGCCGTTTTTGTAAGGTGTGGCAACATGTAGAAAATTGAATTTTGGGTTATTAATGTCAAGAATGTTTGTTTTCTGCCTTGGCTGGTTTGGTTCAGTGCATAGAGCATCAGCCTGCAGACTGAGAAGCCCTGGGTTCGGTTCAGGTCAAGAGCACATGACCGGCTTGTGGGCTCAATCCCCAGTTGGGGATATGCAGGAGCCAGTCAATTAGAGATTCCGTCTCATCATTGGTGTTTCTATCTCTCTCTCCCTTCCTCTATATAGTAAAAGAGTGACATGCAAATAGACTGAATGGCAGAACAACCTAACAACCAGTCAATAATATGCTAATGATATGCTAAAGCTGCTCAGCCGCTGTGACGTGCACTGACCACCAGAGAACAGATGCTCCAACTGGGGTCCAGCTGATTGGGGCTAAGTAAAATGGTCCAGACATGCCCTGGGCCCCAGCCCCCAGCCCTCTCCAGACTGATCATGCACTAGTGGGGTCCCTTAGCCTGGCCTTCACCCTCTTGTAATCCAGACACCTCAGGGGATGTCCGAGAGCTGGTTTCAGCCTGATCCTGCAGGCCACTCCCCTTGCGAGAGTGCCAACCTCTCCCAATTGATTGGGACTGAGTGGGCACAAACCTATGGCAGACGCAGTGGAGCCAGGATGAGCAGGAGCGGCAGGCAGGAGCTGAGGGAAGCGTTGGACTACGGGTTTGGGCCCAGTCCCTACAGGCCATCCAGAGGGACCCCACTTATGCACAAATTTGTGCACCGGGCCTCTAGTAAATTTTTTTTTTTAAGAATATTTGTTTTCTGCCATATAGATAGAGTTGATACTTTCTCCTATAGGTTTCTTAATCTTCCTGTTGTGAGAGAGAATAAGGTATTGCTGAAGGGACAAACATAATCTCTTGGTCAAGTTTATTGCAGGTAAAATCTCTCTTAATTAAGCTGACAATTCGATAAAATTGCATATAATTGTAATTATGTTTAAATGGAAATCTTGGTATAGCATGACAAAAGATAGTGTGAGTTAGATAACTCAGGTGCCTTTTTGAACACCAGTTTCTTCTGGGAGAATTCTGAATTGGATTTTGTTTTACCTCAATTGGATGCTTTTGTGCCTGCATTGAACCTGCTGGGATTTATTTTTAAATTTTTTATTAATGTATTACCTGTATATATATCTTACTATTGCCCCACACACACACTCCCATGCATACCCTAACCCCCAGTATCTTGTGTCCATTGGTTATGCTTATATCCATGCATACAAGTCCTTTGGTTGATCTTTTATATACCCCACCTCTCCCTAACCTTCCTGCTGTAATTTGACAGTCTGTTTGATGCTTTACTGCCTCTGTATCTTTTTGTTCACCAGTTTATAATGTTATTTATTTCCCATATATGAGTGAGATCATATGGTATTTTTTTTTCATTGACTGGCTTATTTTACTTAGCATAATGCTCTCCAGGTCCATCCAGGTTGCTGCAAATGGTAAGAATTTCTTCTTTTTGATGGCAGCATAGTATTCCATTGTATAGATGTATCATAGTTATGGACTCATTGCTGATGGGCACCTAGGCTGTTTCCAAATTCTAGCTATTGTAAATTGTGCTGCTATGAACATAAAGGTACATAAATCCTTTCTGATTGGTGTTTCTAGTTTCTTAGAATATATTCCTAAGAGTGGGATTACTGGATCAAATGGGAGATCCATTTTTATTTTTTTGAGGAAACTCCATACTGTTCACAGTGGCTGCCCCAGTCTGCATTCCCACCAGCAGTGCACGAGGTGAACCTGCTGGGATTTATAAGACCTAAACTGTCCTTACCCACCTGCCTCTCCATTACTTCCTGCCCTCAATGAGACAAATCCCAGGACAGAATTAGTGCACAACATTCTGTTTAGAGGACAGTGCCTTAAGAGCCTATATATTTTTCTTTAGTAGAAATGCCTAAAATTATCACCAAAAAAGTATCGAGTTACTTCATTAATTATAACTTTAAAATAGTTTTAATTAGATCTAAGTTCTAGTCCAAAATCAAAAGGCAATCTTGGGTTTTTCATATAATCTTGTATTGACAACTTTCTAAATGATAATGTAAGTAGTAAAATATTGGTGAGCTAAAGAAATAGAAGGGAAATCTTTAGCACTATAAGATTTCAAAGCTGTTAATTTGCATATTTACCAAAACATATTTGAGAGTTTGGGAACATTTTTATAAAATCACCTTTCTCACCAAAACCAGTTTGGCTCAGTGGATAGAGCATCAGCCTATAGACTGAAAGGTCCCAGACCTTGATTGCGGGCACATCCCCAGTAGGGGGCGTGCAGGAGGGAGTTGATCGATGTCTCTCTCTCTCATCGATGTTTCGAACTCTGTTCCTCTCCCTCTCTGTAAAAAATCATATATATATATATATATTAAATCACCTTTTTCTATAAAACTGGCTTCTGAATTCAACACCTTTAATTGGACAGGAACAAGCTGAAAGCTGGATACCTAATGTCAGTGGAGTCTTCTGAAGGTTTCCTGGATGAAGTCGGGTCTCAGGCTCTCGTTGCTGGCTCCTACATGCCACCATCCACAGTCCTTCAGCAGATTGACTCAGTAGCGGACAGTGATGTCATAAACGTAAGCAAATGAAAACTTACTATTTAAGCCAAGACCGGTTTGGCTCAGTGTATGGTTTGGCTCAGTGGATAGAGCGTCAGCTTGCGGACTGCAAGGTCCCAGGTTCGATTCCGGTTGGGGGCATGTACCTTGCTTGCGGGCCCATCTCCACTGTGGGGCGTGCAGGAGGCTGCTGATCGATGTCTCTCTCTCATCAATGTTTCTGACTTTCTATCTCTCTCCCTTCCTCTCTGTAAAATATAAAATATATTAAAAACAAAACAAACAACTTACTATTTAACATCAGATAACTTGACCTTAATGATCCAATTTCAGAAGGCATGCTTAAGGTTCCTTGGGCTGCATGTATTATTCTGGTGCTGTTTGTTAGGAGGGCTCATTACCATCAGATGTGCAAATAGCTTCCTTGTCAATTGGGATTTATGTTTCTTTCTTAGTTAACTAAATTATCATTAGGTTAAACCATTTTAAATTATTAGAGATCAAGAAAAATCAAATATTGGCAATTTTATGATTCAAACTAATAGTCGAGTATTTTTTCATTCCCCAGAAATAAACTATCCTGCCAATCTTTGCCAATCCAGCATCTCAAGATTTTCTTCACAGTCTAAAACATTCTCCTGCTCTTGCTATATATTTTTTTTTTCATATAGATTATTTCCTACAAGATGAGTTATTTTGAGGGCAAGGAATATGTCTTCTAGCTTCTCTTTGTAATCCCTAATGTCCCTAACAAGTACATGATCTACAGAATAAATCCAAAATCAGTAAGTTTTTCCAGTCATTTCTGTATTAAAAATGTCAGCCGCCCTTCCATTGTAGAGGTCTGAACCTTCTCAACAACAGGTCTACCATGGGGATAGAAAAGAGATAATTTATGTTAAGGGAGTGACCTTGACATTTCACTTGGCCCCAAAGTTTATTACCAACTCTTCCAAATATCTGTCCTCAATTGCTGCCACCACCATCCTTTGAAATGGGGGCTGATACTCGTGGTACTACACTTAACCTAACCAACCACCAACTTGAGGTCGTGGTATAAAGAATACTAAAATTTGACTCATCAGTGTATTTTTATTAACTCAGGCCATCTGCCATTGTAATACAGAAACAGGAAAGCCACAGCCCTGCCCAAGGTCACCTCTGCCCTATTTTGCAATGTTAGTGAAGCTTTCCTTATCCCCTCCTTACAACTGCCCTCACATCGAGAGGACCCACACGCTCAGTCACCCCTGTGATGGTGTACTCACAGGAACAGCTGAGCTTTTCCTCAAATGAAAACTGTACCAACCCTCTCCTGTAGTTCAACTTCACTAGCAGCTGTGGCAGAAATTGCTTAGTGTCCTGTCCATAAGGTCTTGAAGTAACAGAATAAGTACTTTTTAAGTACTTGACAGTGCATGTTCTTACTTTAACTTCCTGCCTTTTGTTTGTTTACTCAAAGGCTGCAAAGAAGTTTGTTTCTGGCCAGAAGTCAATGGCAGCAAGTGGAAATTTGGGGCATACACCTTTTGTTGATGAGCTGTAAACCATAAGCACATTGTAGGAAAGAGCTGGACATTTTCTCAACCGAGGGCAGCAAACACATGAAAGTTCTACATCTGTAATGTAACATTTGTCTTGGTTTTCAATGAAGTGAAATATCTTAAAAAGTATAAATTCAAGAAATTGTTCCCTGCTTACCTAAAGTCAATAAAATACTCTAAGTGTTTCTTGGCATTTTTTCTAATTAGTTAATCAAGTTTTTCTTTTCTGTAGACATAGTTTGGTTTTTTCTTTTTCTTTAATTTAGAGTCCCTTCCTGGTCCTGCTTCCTTGAGTGGCTGTGACCAGGTGGAAAAGGGGAGGGGAACCAGGCAGTGTGGGGAGGGGTTATCTTCACAGCATTCCATTTATACACAGAACTAAACAGACAAGCACAGTCACTATTTTTGTTAGAAGTTGGCAGCATGGGAAAGGGGAAGTACAGGTTACAAATAGGGGTGTCATTTAAAAGACAGGTCCTCTCCAATTTTGGGTGCCTGGGGTGGGAGGACTTGGTCTGTTTCAACCCAAGAGGAATCAGAAGATCAAAAGTGCTTTGGGAAGGACAGAACTGTCAGGCATGGAGGGGGAGGAAGGCCCAGGGGGTGAGGGCCTGTTTGGCAACTTGGTGAAGGGATAGTTCTCCCTGGAATCCCCCCAGCTTGGGTCTGGCAGGAGGGGGGCTGCCAGATGCTCCAGGCAGAGGGTTAGAGGGGGCTCACAAAGGCTTGCCCTCCAGGGAGATGACAGCACTGCCCCCCAGCTTCTCTGCCAGAGGGCAGTGGTCCTTGATCTCCTCAGAGCAGTTTACTTGTAATTCATGCTTGATCCCTATAAGCTTCTTCTTGGTGCAGACACAGGGCCCAGAAGATAAAACAGGTCCTCGGTCTCATAGGTTGCATCATATAGGGCACAACAGCATTCTTTGTACGCCAGCATCTTGACAAAGGTGGCGGAGGGGTCGTCTCCTGCCTGTCCCACATCACCCACCAGGATCTCCTTGCGCTTCTTGACCTCCTCTGGTATCAAGGACTTATGCATCTTCATGTCATTGAACACTTCGATAACTCCATCAGAGACAGCTATACCAGAGGCCATGATTCTTGGAGTCAAAGGAGACAGAAGAGCCTGGAAAGGGAGTGCCACTGCCGCTGCTGCTGGGACCCGACTGAACTGCAGACGTGTTTTAAATGCTGTGAAGGACAACAGGATATAAAAGCACAAGAAATTATTACAATTAAGCTGAGCAGCTATCAGTAAATATTTCCAGACTAGTATTGGTTGTTGTTTTTTTTAAATAAAAGCAATTAAAAATCACCGAAACCGGTTTGGCTCGGTGGAGAGAGCCTCGGCCTGCGGACTGAGGGGTCTCAGGTTCGATTCCAGTCAGGGGCATGTATCCTGGTTGCGGGCGCATCCCCGTTAGGGGGCGTGCAGGAGGTGGCTGATCGATGTCTCTCTCTTCATCGATGTTTCTGGCTCTCTGTCCCTCTCCCTTCCTCTCTGTGGGAAATCAATGGAATATATTTTTTAAAAAAGAGAAGAAAAGCAATTAAAAACCTTTCCTCTTGGGTAAGAACAATTAATTAAATGGGCTGAGTTTTACCCTCTTTTTTGCCTATTTGCAATAGTTATTTCTTTTTTTCTTTTTCTTTTTTAAGAGAAGAGAAAGGGAGAGAGAGACAATTGGCTGCCTCTTGTACCTCCCTACTGGGGATCTGCCCACAACCCAGGCACATGTCCTGACCAGGAGTAAACCAACAACTTTTCAGTGCTTGGGACAACACCCAACCAACTTAGCCACACGGGCCAGGGCACAATAGAGTTATTTCTGAAAAACAAATTCCCTACTAGTTGTGTCCTGTGTTCCCACTGTTTCATTTTATGACTGCCTTACCTTCACTACTTTCTCTCATTAACTACACCAAACCAACATTGAAAGTAAAAGTAGGGCAGAAAAGCGAAAAAAATTCTAATATGAACAACTAGCCAAAAAGTATTTTTTCTATTAAGTGGGACACTTGAAGTTTGTAAAACAAGAGAAACTATATATCTAAATAACAATGTGGTACTTACTTTAAAAAGAGGAATTTCTGTGTTTACACTTTGTGATATTGAGCTGTTCATTTTCTAAAAGATGAGATATTCTTATCAGAAGGGTCTTAATGATCTGAGTGATGCTATTTTGAGAATAAAATTTGTGAGGCTTGTTGTGGCACCCAGGGAAGTCTTGGCTGTCACGTTGAAATAGGCGTAAAGGCTTCACAACAGTTGCAAAAGAATTGGTAAGTGTGCACATATTCCTGAGAGTACAGCAAAGCTGTATGTGGCAATGCACAAAAACGGGGGTTTCCAGAGAAATGCTCTATGATCACACATTTGCAAACTACTAACCAACATTTGGTGCAGGTTGCCCCTTGCCCTTTTCAGCTTGGGCATAGTCTTCCAGCCAGAATACGTCTGAGGCGGAGGAGGAGGAGGAGCTGTCCTTGTCTTGCTTTGCCATTGTCCAGTAAGGGGAAGGGGCTCTCACTTCTTTCTTGTAGTCTTTGTGAATCATGATGTCACAGTGAAGGTCTGTTCCTACGCTGACAGTCTGATTCTTCTTTTTATATTCATGCCATTCTCTGGAGATCGACCTGGGTATCCTTGCAGGATGATACCCCGTGGACTGTGGGGATTTATAATACTTAAGTTTTTTATCTAAAACTACATCTTCCTTGTCATCAGTGCTTGAGAAAGAGTCATCTTTTGCCTGCTCAGTTTTCTTCGTTGTGCTGGAAATAAAAGAATAGTGAATGAAAAAAAAATTTTTTAATCCTCATCCAAGGATATTTTTTCCATTGATTTATTTTACAGAAAGTGGAAGAGAGGGAAGGAAAGAGAAAGAGAGAAACATCAATGTAAAAGAGACACATCGATTGGTTGTTTCCCGCATGTGCCGGGACTGGGATCAGGAATCAAACCCTCAGCCCTTTAGTGTGGGGTTTTTAGCCTCATACTTAAGTTGTGCTATTTCAATATTCTGAATCTCAAACTCTGTGATTAATGCTTAGAACATAGTAGTTGTATGAGCAAATAGTTAAGAGCCCAGGCTTAAGTAACCACTCCCCAGTACAAGGCCCACTAGCTCTATGTGGCTGCTAAATTTCAACTGATTAAACATGAGTAAAATTTACAGCTTCTCATTTGCAAATCCTCACATTTCAAGTGCTTAATAGCCACACGTGGCTGGTGGCTGCTACATGGAACAATACAGTTACAGCACCCAGCCTAATTTCTTTGAGCCCATCCCAATAAAGGTTCAGGGCTGCAGCAGTGAGGGCTCAGGAAACCTGTCAGGATTTAATAAGGACCGCTCCTATGCCAGAGCACTGAGCTGCTCACTGAAAAATGTTCTCTTACCCAACTTCTCACATATCTGGTCCTCAGAGGGTCCCTCATACTCCTGTGCTAACACATGAACAAGCTCTCAGATTGATTGTCGAGAGTTTCAAAGCTGGATTTCAATTATCATTCACTGACTAACTGGACTCTCAATCACCTAAAAGTCTTATGGTAAGTTTAGCATAACAAGATAGACCTGTCCCTGCCTTCATAGAGTTTGCATTCCCCAGGGCAACATAGTAAACAATTGGTTATAAGGATTATTTCATTGAAATTGGGTACTAAGAGAAGAGTCCTAAGCATGTTGCAAACAAAGGGCCCATGCAAAGGCTCTGCAGCAAGGAGCAATGAGGTAAAAGAGCTGAGAGCCAAGTGGACTACAGGGGATGGGACAGATAAGTGAGGCTGGAGTGGTACTGGAGCACAGACCAATGTAAGGATTTGAGCATTTATCCTAAGAACAAAGGGAGGCCTTAAAGATTTTAAGGCATGTCAGGATTCAATTTGCATTGTAAAAGGATCATTCTGTGTAGAGAATAGGGAACAAGAGTAGTTGCAGGGAGACAAAATAGTGGCTTTGTGATGATGATAGAAGCCAAAGAGAAGTGAACAAATGGGGAGATAATTGACAAGTTTTAGTGATTATTGGGGAAAGGGTAAGACCAGGGAGATAGAAAAATCAATTGTTCGACTAGGCAGACATAGTAATAGAAACCAAAAGGATCATTGAGATTGCCCAGGAGATTGGGAGGAGAGAGCCAAAGATTAAATTTTAGGAACTCCAAGGCTGGGGAAAAGGAGGCCAAGAGAAAGTGACCAAAGGTCATAGGAGTATCAGGGGAGTGGATATCAGACACCAGGAGCAGGTGATGTTTCAACAAGAGGTTGGGAGGTTGTAAAGTGTCTAATGCTCAGAAGCCAAGCAAAATAAAGATGAGAAGAACCACTGGAATCAGTGATGTGAAAGTTGGGGTTGTGGGGCAGTGGGGAGGAGGGGGCGGGGGATGGGAAAGGCCTTGGGCAAATGATGCTCTTCCATCAAGTTTGGAGTTAGGGACAGAGAGAGGACAGTGGAGTTAAGGTAGGGTTTGCTAAGATGACAGGAGCTTAAAATGCTTAAATGTCATTGGGAAGAATCCAGAGAGCAGCTGGATATGCAGGAAACATGAAAAGGGATTCACAGCACCTTTAAAGACTGACTGAAAAGGGGGACATGTGGTATGGGTGTTTGGAGGTAGAGTTCCCATTGGATGGTTTACTCTTTTTTATTAACTCCAGGTTCAAGACTCTTGTCTCTCTCCTTCTTCCTGATGTCTGTTCCTGTAAATTGTTCCTTCTAAAAGGATTTAGAAACCTGGGACATTGTTCTAGCAGGGTCACCAATTCCTCCTACTATGGTCCATTCAATAATTTTCATATTAAACCAAAACCCTGGGCTTCGTGGACCTTGGAGAATTATGTAGTATAACAAAGATTTCCAAAAATGAACTACTTACCATGTTACTGGGAATTTGGTCTCAGGGATTAAATCATATATGTCTTGCCATTCTTGGGGTATGTCAATAAAATCTCGGTAAACCTCAATTTGCAGCACTGTTCCTATGGTGATGCATTGCAAAAGCTTTAAAAATTCCCGAAGAGTATATCCTAACACATTGGCCAGGCCAACACTAATCAGAACATCACCTAAAGGGGGGAAAATTAGTAGCAAAATTAAGATAATGGTTGAAAGAAAATATTCTCTTTCTGACTTTACTATGAAGTATTTCCTATTATGGGTTCATATTGCTGATTCATTTTTTAACCAAAACCAAGCTTCAGTCTTTATTTTTTATTTTGTTTTGTTGTTAATCCTCGCCCAAGGATATTTTTTCCCATTGATATTTAGAGAGTAGAAGGAAGAGAAGAGGGAGAGAGGGAGAGAGGGAGAGGGAGACAGAGAGAGAAAGAAACATCCATGTAGAAGAAACACACTGGTTGCCTACGGCCCATATACCAACTAGAGCCAGGTATAGAGCCCATAACTTGGGTATGTGCCCTGACTAGGAATTGAACTGGGGCCTTTTGGTGCGTGAGACAGTGCTCAACCAACTGATCCACAATGACTAGGTCAGACCAGTTTTTATTTAATAAAAGCGACCACCACAGTGACATGAGTGTCTTTTGCATAATAATGAATGCATGCAAGATAGTCTTACAGCAGTGCAATGGTAGATAATATCTTTTCAAAGCATTTCTGACAGAGGCTACATCATTTATAATTGAAGCATCCTTTAGGATTCTAAAAATGTATTTCAAATAAAATGAATGGCTATTACTCGTTATATATAATGAGTAATATAAACATATATATATATTGCCCTAGCTGGTTTGGTTCAGTGGATAGAGCATTGGCCTGCAGACTGAAGGGTCCCAGGTTTGATTCCAGTCAAGGACACATGCCCAGGTTGCAGGATCAGTCCCCAGTAGGGGTGTGCAAGAGGCAGCTGATCAATGATTCTCTCTCATCATTGACTAGAGGTCTGGTGCATGAAATTCATGCACAGGTATGGTTCCTAGGCCTGGCTAGCAATCAGGGCCACCTGGGGCCTTCTGGCAGATGAACAGGGCCTTCCTTCATTCCTCACCACCCACTGGTGGTCAGCACACATCATAGCAATCAATCAAATTCCTAGTCTCCCACTCAAACTCCTGAGGGGACATTTTACATAATAGTCTTTTATATATATACTAGAGGCCCAGTGCACAAAATTCATGCATGGAGAGAGGTTCCCTCAGCCCAGCCTGCCTCCCTCTCACAATCTGGGACTGCTGGCTTCTAACTACTACTCTGCCGGCCTGCCTATTTGCCCCTAACTGCCTCTGTCTGCCAGCCTGATCACCCCTAAGTGCCCTCCCCTGCCAGCCTGGTTGCCCCAACTGTCCTCCCCTGCCAGCTTGATCTTGCCTCCAACTTCCCTCCCCTGCCAGCCTAATCTCATCCTCAACAGCCCTCCCCTGCCAGCCTAATCTCGTCCTCAACAGCCCTCCCCTGCTGACCTGATCTTGTCCCCAATTGCCTTTCCCTGCAGGCCTGATCTCACCCACAACTGCCCTCCTCTGCTGGCCAATTTGGTTCTGACTGGTCGGTTTCTATGCCAGGCAGCGTCAAAAGCTCCACCTCCTAGACAGCCATTGGCTCCCCACAGCACCCAGATTTGGTTCTGATTGGTTGGTTTTTATGTCAGTCAATGTCTCTGGTGCCTACCAAAGGGGCCTGATCAGAAAAGTGGGACTGATCAGCAGCCCTGGTGGAGGTCTGGAGAGAAATGGAGGTGCGACTGCTGGCCAAACTGGGAGAGAGAAAGGCAAGTGCTGAATCAAAGCTGCCTGTTTCTCTCTTCAGGCCTCTCTCTGTCCCTGATTCGCAGCCCCTCAGCAGTTAGTGCTGGGGCGCTATGCCTGCAGAAGAAGCAGTCAGGTTGGTGGAGCCTTGGTCGTTATTGGTCATTATGACCTAGAGTTTTTATATATTATGATATAGAGACTAGAGGTCCTCAGCCTGGCCTGCACCCTCTCCAATCTGGGACCACTTGGGGAATATCCAACTGACTCTTGCAATCCGGGACTGCTGGCTCCTAACCACTCACCTGCTTGCCTGCCTGATTGCCCCTAACCCCTCTGTCTGCCTGCCTGATTACCCCTAACAACCTCTGCCTAATTGCCCCTACCACCTCTGCCTGCCAGCCTGATTGCCCCTAACTACTCCCCTACCAGCCTGATCACCTCTCAATGCTCCCCTGCTGGCCTGATCGCCCCTAACCACCTCTGCCTCACCCAGCATCTGGGACTCAGGATTCCCTCCTCTAGCCGATCACAGGCACCTGGGACCTGGGCTTCCTTCCCTCTGCCCAGCCATAGGCACCCAGGACCTGGGCCAGCTTTGCCCAGCCCAACCACAGTCTCAGGGAACAGGGACTGGGGGCGTACAGCTTGTCCCTCTCCCAGGCCACAGCCTGGTTGGTCCCCATTCCTCTACTGCAAGCTTATTGGTGCCTGGCTGGTCCCCATTCCTCTCTCCCCAGTGTTGAGTGTCTAAGCCATGACAGTGTGATGGCATGACAACCATTTGCATATTAGCTCTATTACATAGGATGTTTCTATCTCTCCCTCCCCGTTCCTCTCTGAAATCAATATAAAAACATTTTAAATTGAGTTTAAATTTTTTTTTTAATTTTAATCCTCATCTAAGGATATATATTTTTTATTGATTTTTTACAGAGAGGAAGGGAGAGGGACAGAGAGCTAGAAACATTGATGAGAGAGAAACATGGATCAGCTGCCTCCTGCACATCCTTCTCCTCCCCCCCCCCCGCCTCCCCCAGCACTGGGGATGTGCCCACAACCAAGGTACATGCCCTTGACCAGAATCAAACCCAGGACCCTTCAGTCTGCAGACTGATGCTCTGTCCACTGAGCCAAACCGGTCTTGGTGATTTTCAAACATTTTTATAATGATTTCAGAGAAGAAGGGAGAAAGAGAGATAAATACATCATTAATGAGAAAGAATCATTGATCACCTGCCTCCTGCACCACACAGGGGATCAAGCCCTCAATCAAGGCATGTGCCCTGACGGGCGAAATCAAACTTGTAACCTCCTGGTTCACAGGTCAGTGCTCAACAGCTGAGCCACACTGGCCAGGCTTGTTACTCTTAAAGAAAACAACACTTATACTAAATGAATGAATGGCCTACTTTGTAGTATACCTGCCTGGCAACTTAAAGTGTCCTCCACAGTAAGCTGACTATATTAAACAATTCTGCATGAAACCTTGGACAATTAGTATGCTTTAATTAAGGTTAAGATATGTATACAGAGAATATGTTGGTTCAAAGGGATTTGACAGCAGGTCCCTACTCAAAGCAGTGCTGGACAGGGAGGGAAGTGTGGTGTTCAACTATGGATCTTCTGAATCCGCAGAAGATGGAAAAAGAACCACATCTTGATGGAAAGTCCCTGAACCCCTAAACTGGATGCTAAAAAGACCAATTATTCCTTTGCATCCATTCCCTACCACCAGCAGCTAGGGCGTGAGCATATAAACTAGACCCAGCCACAGGGCACTCCCTTTACCCCCCAATCCTGGAGCAGGAGATGTACTTTCCATGGTAGTTGTACAAGGCCCTGTGTTCTCACTATTTTTCAAGCCTGATTCTCCAGCCTTTCTGGCAATTCTTTCAGATTCAATGTTCTAAGTCCAGTGCCTTAACAGAACTATTCTGTTGCTTGCAATGAAGATCCTTGATTGCTACAAGGGTATTCAGTAAGAGAAGAAGAAATACAGAAACTGCTTTTTAAGAACAGACTCACATGGGTAAAATCTTAGTCTTCAGATCTAACTAGCACTAACATTCTGCCAAATGGTAATGGAGACTTTAAAACTAACACCAGATGAAGTGACTTCAAAAAAGTCCCAAAGGATGTGCTCACCTCCTCCCTCTGTGCGGGAACTAGCAAAAACTTAGTCACCCTCCTTCTGAGACAGCTGAGGCCTAACCTCAGAGAACAAGCTCAGGATGAAGTGCCTTCCCTGAATCTACATCACATGTGCTGTAGAACTGGGCAGTGTGCTGATCCCAAAGGAAGCTGCCAGGGGATGCCAAGGACATATTTCCATAGTGCTAGATTCTATTAGAAACAAAAATTTCCAGAATTCTTTTGGCTTTTGGCTCAAAGGAGGCTCAGCTACAATTTCCTCCAGAAACCCAAATCTGGGTTCACATGACACCATTTCACGAAGTTCAACTCCAATGAGATCAAAGTCCTATATCTGAGCTACACTGATGGAAAAGTGAGTACCATGTCTGACCTGGCCCCCAAAATCGGCCCCCTGGGTCTGTCTCCAAAAAAAGATGATAATAACATTGCCAAAGCAACTGGTCTGAGGAGCAAACCATTCAGAACAGGCCCAGATTGAGGTAGTGCCAATCTGCCTCTGCCCTGATCATCAAAGCCCGCAAAGAAATGCCAGGAACAGAAAGAAACAAACAAAATAGTAGTAAGCACAGTAGAAATACACTTTTGATGAGATTGTCAACATTGCCCAGCAGATGCTGCACCATTCATTAGCTAGAGAACTCTCTGGATCCATTAAAGAGATCCGGTGGCCCTAGACGATTTTGCTCAGTGGTTATAGTGTGCCCATGGCCTGAAAGGTTGTGGGTTCAATTCCAGACAAGGGCACGCCCCTCAATTGCAGGCTCAATCCCTGGCCCGGGTTGGGGTATATGCAGGAGGCAACCAATTGATGTGTGTGTGCCTCTTTGTCTCTCCCTCTCCCTTCCACTCTCTCTAAAAAATATCCTCCAGCAAAGATTAACAGCAAAAGAAAAGGGAGATTCAGGGGACTGCCCAGTCTGTGGGCTGCAATGCTGGTGGCTACCCCCTCATGACATCAGCAGTGGTGCAGTGGAATACCCAATTCATTAAGAACTACAAAGAAAATAAAACATTGTAATTAAAGATAATTTGACAACAGTTCCCTGTATTAAAGAAAACGAATACTTAGAAGGGTGGAGGAAACTCTCCATTTTGGTCTTTAAAAGTTGCTGAGGGCCAAAACCAGTTTGGCTCAGTCAGCCTGCAGACTGAAAGGTCCCAGGTTCGATTCTGGTCAAGGGTATGTATCTTGGTTGTGGGCACATCCTCAGTGGGGGGTATGTAGGAGGTGGCTGATTGATGTCTCACTCATCGATGTTTCTATCTCTCTATCCCTCTCCCTTCCTCTCCGTAAAAAATCAATAAAAAATATATTTTTAAAAAAAGGTGCTGAGGTTCCAAGATAGCTGCAGAGTAGCTGGAAGCTCCTCCCTCTTGCTTCCAGCACCAAACCAAACTTACAGCTAAATTACAGAGCAATCAACCTTAGAAGCCAGTTGAAGTGGGAGAAAAAAAATGGCGGTGGAATAGACAGACGTGTTCAGAGCCTTGTCTCTGAGCATATAGAGAGAACAGCTGAGGGTCACACCGGAAGTGTTTGTTGAGCCCCCAGCACGAACGCGGAGACTGCGCCATCTTGGAGGGGAAAGTGGATGTTGACAACAGCCTGAAAAAGCTACAGCTGCAGCACACACCAAACAGCTGGAGGACCCAGAACAGTGCTCCCAAATTGGTGCAAACACTCATACTCAGAGGAGCTCCACATGCCACATGGAAAGGAGAGAGAACTATATAACCAGACACCCAGAGAAAAAAGACCATTGGGTAGACAAAGAAACAGCCCACATATGAAAGAAAAGCATGCGTCATAAGAAAAGGAAGTCAAGAAAATAGAAGCAAACAACCTGCCAGAGAAAGAGTTCAGAGAAATGGTCATAAGGTGGCTGAAAAGAATGGAAGACAAATTTGACAATATGAGTAAGAACCAAGAGGAAATTATAGAGAATCATGAAGAAATGAAAAATGACATCACTGCTATAAAAAAAACTCAATAAAAAGCATCAAAAGTAGACTAGAAGAAGCAGAGGACCGCATCAGTGAGCTAGAAGACAAGGTAGGAAAAAATACTCAAGTACAGCAGCTTCTAGAAAAAAAAATTAAAAAGTAAGAGGAGAGTCTAAGGGAACTTTGGGATAACACAAAACAAAACAACATCCACATAATAGGGGTTCCAGAAAGAGGAGAAACTGAACAAGGAATAGAAAACCTGTTTAAAGAAATAATGACAGAAAACTTCCCTGATATATGAAAGAAAAAACCCACACAAATCCAAGAAGCTCACAGAGTCCCAAGTAAAATGAATCCCAAAAGACCAATGCCAAGGCACATTATAATTAAATTGGCAAACACCACTGACAAAGTAAGAATCTTAAAAGTGGCCAGAGAGAGATAGAAAGTTACCTACAAAGGAACCCCCATCAGACTAGCAACTGATTTCTCAACCGAAACTCATCAGGTCAGAAGGGAATTGAATGAAATATACAAAATCATGCAAAGGAAGGGTCTGAATCCAAGAATACTGTCCCCAGCAAGGCTTTCAATCAAAATTGAAGGTGAAATCAGGAGCTTCACAGATAAAAAAAGGACTAAGGGAATTTATCACCACCACACCAGCAATGCAAGAAATGTAAAAGGATCTGATATAAAAAAAAGAAATAGGAAACGAAGGAGGAACACAGGGATAAATGATGAAAATGGTGATAGATAAGTACTTATCACTAATAACTTTAAATGTAAATGGACTAAATGTCCAATTAAAAGACATAGAGTAACGGATTGGATAAGAAAACATGACCCATATGTCTGCTGTCTACAAGAAACCCACCTCAGAAAAAGAGATGCACACAGACTGAGGGTGAAGAGATGGAAGACAGTTTTTCAGGCAAATGGAAATGAAAAAAAAGCTGGGATTGTAATATTTATATCTGACAAATTAGATCTCAAAGAGAAGAACATAACAAGAGATAATGAAGACCATTTCATAATACTAAAGGAAGCAATCCAACAAGAAGAAATAACTTTGGTAAACATATACGCACCCAATACAGGAGCACCAAAATACATAAAAAACCTCCTGAAGGATATCAAGGGAGAGATTGACAGCAATAAAATCATAGTAGGAAACTTTAATACCTCCTGTCACCACTGGACAAATCCTCTAAACAAAAAATCAGCAAAGAAACATCAATCCTAAATGATTCACTAGACCAGATGAAATTAATTGACATCTTCAGAACAGTGCACCCAAAGCCACAGAACAGAATATACATTCTTCTCAAGTGCACATAAGTCATTTTCAAAGATAGACCATATGTTGGGTAATAGGAAAAGTCTCTTCAAATTCAAGAAGATAGAAATCATATCAAGCATCTTCTCAGATCACAGTAGCATAAAACTGGAAATCAACTACAATAAAAACATACAAAGAAATCAAACACATGGAGACTAAACAGGATGCTATTAAACAACAACTGGGTAACTGGAGAGATTACAGAAGAAATTAAAAAACTTCATAGCAACAAATGACAATGATAACACAATAATACAAAATTTATGGGACACAGTGAAAGCAGTCTTGAGAGGAAAGTTCATAGCTCTACAAGCCTACTGCAAAAAAAAAAAAGTAAAAAAGAAACAATGGTAATAAATTACCTAACTCTACAACTCAAAGAGCTAGAAAGAGAGCAACAAGAAAAGTCCAGTGTGAGCAGAAGGAAGGAAAGAGTAAAGATCAGTGCGAACGAAATAGAGTCCAAAGAAACAATTCAAAAGATCAACAAAAGCAAGAGCTGGTTCTTTGAAATGATAGACAAGATTGATGGACCTGTAGCCAGGCTCACCAAGAAGCAAAGAGAGAAGACCCAAATAAACAAAATCAGAAATGAAAGAAGAAAAATAACAACAGACCCCTCTAAACTACAAAGGATTGCTAACAAGTACTATGAACAACTCTATTCCAAGAAATTGGACAACCTTCAGGAAATGGACATATTCCTAGAAAAATATAACCTTCCAAAACTCAATCAGGAAGAATATAAACATCTCAGTAGGCCAATAACTATGGAAGAAATTGAAGCAGTCATCAAAAGCTTCCAGCAAACAAAAGCCCAGGACCAGATGGCTACACAAGAGAGTTTTACCAAACATTCAAGGAAGAATTAAAACTTATCCTCCTCAGACTATTCCAAAATATTCAAAAAGAAGGAACACTTCCAAATACCCTCTATGAAGCCAGCATCGCCCTAATGCCAAAACCAGATTAAGACAACACAATGAAAGAGAATTACAGGCCAATATTCCTCATGAACATAGATGCCAAAATCCTCAACAAAATTCTAGCAAATCAGATCCAGCAGTACATCAGAAAGATCATACACCATGATCAAGTAGGATTTATCCCAGGAAAGCAAGGATGGTACAATATCCGCAAATCAATAAACGTGATACATCACACAAACAAATTGAGAGATAAAAATTACATAGTCATATAAATTGATGGAGAAAAAGCATTTGACAAAATCCAACACCCTTTCTTGATAAAAACTCTCAGCAAAGTGGGAATAGAAGGATCATACCTCAGCATCGTAAAAGCCATATATGATAAACCAACAGCTAACATCATACTCAATGGGCAAAAACTAAGACCATTTCCCCTATAAACAGGAACAAGACAGGAATTCCCACTCTCAGCACTCCTGTTCGACATAGTACTGGAAGTATTAGCCATTGCAATTAGACAAGAAGAAGAAATAAAAGGCATCCAAATTTAAAAAGAAGAAGTAAAGCTGCCCTTATTTGCAGATAACATGATACTGTACATAAAAAACCCAAAGGACTCCATCCAAAAACCAATAGACTTAATAAATGAATTCAGCAATGTAGCAGTATACAAAATTAATGCCAAGAAATATGTGGCATCTATGCACTAAGAATGAAATTACAGAAAGAGAGGCTAAAAAAGCAATCCCATTTACCATCGCACCAAAAAAATTAAGATACCTAGGAATAAACTTAACTAAGGAGGAAAAAAACCTATACGCAGAAAACTACAGGACACTGACAAAAGAGATAGAGGAAAACGTAAACAGACGGAAGAGCATACCATGCTCATGGATTGGGAGAATTAACATACTTAAAATGTCCATACTGCCGAGACCGGTTTGACTCAGTGGCTAGAGTGTCGGCCTGTGGACTGAAAGGTCCCAGGTTTGATTCTGGTTGGGGGCATGTACCCTGCTTGCAGGCACATCTCCAATGGGGAGCATGCAGGAGGCGGCTGATCAACGTCTCTCTCTTATCGATGTTTCTGACTTTCTATCCCTCTCCTTTCCTCTCTGTAAAAAATCAATAAAATATATATTTTTTAAAATGTCCATACTATCCAAAGCAATCTATAGATTCAATGCACTACCTATTAAAATACCAACAATATATTTCAGAGACCTAGAAAGAACTCTCCAAAGATTCATCTGGAACAAAAAAAGAACCCAAATGGCCACAGCAAATCTAAGAAAGAAGAATAAAGTAGGTAGTATCTCAATACCAGATTTCAAGCTATATTACAAAGCAACTGTTCTCAAAGCAGCCTGGTACTGGCACGAGAACAGACACATAGACCAATGGAATAGAGTAGAGAATCCAGATATTGACCCAAACCACTATGCTCAATTAATATTTGACAAAGGAGGCATGCTCATATAATGGAGTCAAGACAGCCTCTTCAATAAATGATGTTAGGAAAATTGGACAGATACATATGAAAAAATGAAACTAGACCACCAACTTACACCATACACAAAAATAAACTCCAAATGGATACAGTATTTAAACATAAGCTAGGAAACTATAAAAATACTAGAGAAATCCACAGGCAGCACAATCTCAGACATATGCCAAAAGAACTTCTTCACTGATACTGCTCCAAGGACAATGGAAACTAAAGAGAAAATTTAAAAGAATGGGACTACATCAAAATAAAAAGCTTTTGCACAGCAAAAGAAACATCAACAAAACAATAAGAAAGCATACTGTATGGGAGAACATATTTGCAAATGTTATCACTGATAAAGGTTTAATCTCCAACATCTACAGGCAACTTATACAAGTTAATAAAAGGAAGGTAAATAATCCAATCAAAAAATGGACAAGTGACCTAAATAGACCCTTTTTGAAAGATGACAGAAGGAAGGCCAACAGATATATGAAAACATGCTCAAAGTCACTAATTATCTGAGAGATGCAAATCAAAATGACAATGCGATACCATCTCACACCTGTCAGAATGGCAATCAACAAATCAACAAATGACAGATGTTGGCGAAGATGCAAAGAAAAAGGAACCCTTGTGCACTGCTGGTGGGAATGCAGACTGGTGCAGCCACTGTGGAGAATAGTATGAAGTTTCCTCAAAAACCTAAAAATGGAACTCCCATTTGACCCAGTAATCCCACCCTTAGGAATATATCCTAAGAAACTAAAAACACCAATCAGAAAGGATTTATGCACCCCTATGTTCATAGCAGCACAATTTACAATAGCTACAATTTGGAAACAGCCTAGTTGCCCGTGAGGAGATGAGCAGATCAGAAAACTATGGTACATCTACACAATGGAATACTATGCTGCCATAAAAAAGAAGGAATTCTTACCATTTGCAGCAACATGGATGGATCTGGAGAGCATTATGCTAAGTGAAATAAGCCAGTCAATGAAAGAAAAACACCACATGATCTCACTCATTTATGGATAATAACATTATCAACTGATGAACAAGAGTTAAATACAGAGGCAGTAAAGCATCAAACAGACTGTCAAATTACAGTGAGAAGTATAGGGAGAGGTGGGGTAGATAAGAGATCAACCAAAGGACTTGTATGAGTGCATATAAGCATAACCAATGAACACAAGACACTGGGGGATTAGGGCATGCATGGGAGTGTGTGGGGGGGGACAATGGAAAGATATGTATAGATGTAATACATTAATATAAATAAATAAATAAATAAATAAATAAATAAATAAATAAATAAATAAAAAGAAGCCAATTGAAGACTAGCTAATCTGAAATACTATAAGCCTCCAAGTACAGGAAAAGCCACACTGAGCCTGGTGGAAGGGCAGAGTAGAAAGCAGGGGCCCTAGGAGTATGGGGTCTCAACTCACATGGAGATCTCCAACTCAGAGCAACAGTGACAGGAAAAGGAATATGTGTGGTGCTTGGCTGTGGGAGTTGGTGGGGATCCAGCCAGCCTGGGAATCTCGGACTGCACCCTCCAGGAGCACAGAGTTGACACTCCTCCCGTGACCGTGGAACCACTGGGCCTGCCCTTACCAGCTGGTTTGGCCTTGTGTGTGTGGTGGGGGAGTATAAAGGGGGGGATATTGGGCAGCATCTCTCAGGGAGGGGCCTATCCAGGAGCCAGGCGGGCAGGTGCGGCTGGATGATGGCATTGTGGGGGAGGCAAACCCAGGCTTCCCTGTGAGTTCAGCCAGCTGCACACGGGAAGGAGGAGTGCCTGCCCCCTCATACGGTTGCTCGCACCACCCCCATGGGGGAATCATTTGGATCAGCCGTCCCAGATACACCTGCTGGGCATAGTTCCATGGGATGAAGGGAGAGCAGCTCAAAGCAGGTACATTCAAAGTGGGAGACCCTTGGAGGCTATTTTCTGGGACCAGGACAAAGTGCTCATTGCTCTCCTGCAGGCTGAGCGGCATCATCCTCAATGTGAGACTTTTCAGATCTATCCCCTGGCACCCAGGGAAGCTGAGCTTGCTCCTGTAGAGGGGACAGCTGCTATATCAGCCCTGAACCACCTGTGAGCAATCCCTGGGCCGGGGGGTGTAGGGGGGAATGCTGCAGAGACAGGGTTTGGCTTTGACCTGAGGCTACTAACCTTCGCTGAGTGCCTGACTGCATGATTTTTAAGTAGGGGACCCCTAGCCCTGTCTCAGTCTCTCTTTGGAAGGTTCTGGAGGAAGACCAGGCAACCTCAGGGAAAGGCAGAATAGCTATCAGGTAGAGGTAGCTAAAGGGAGCCTCAGAGATCCATGATGGCAGCTGACAGGTGGCAGTGAGGAAAGTGTGTCAGTGAGAAAGCAAAAGCGGAGCGCATGGATGTGTGTGTGTGTGTGTGTGTGTGTGTGTGTGTGTGTGTGTGTGACAGCTATATTCTACAGGACTGTTGGGGGCAGGCAGACCTGGATCCCCTGGCCAGGAAGCCTCTACTACCACTGCAATCTCTCCCAAACCAATCAGCTCTGCCACAGAGACCTCACCATCTTGAAGGGGAGAACAGCTGTGATTGGAGCCCAGCCTCATCTCCATCCAGGGAGACCACGGGCACCACCTGGGACCCTGCAGCCACACTGGCCAGGGACTTGCTGCCTCAGCTTTGAACCCACAACACTGAGACTCCAGCTTTCCCGGCCATGGGCTCCTAAGAAGTTTGTCCAGGGGGAGACAAAATGGCAGCCAAATAGGCTGATGGTCCTGAGCCTTTTCACAGAGCAGATAGAAGAAATAACTGAATTGAATAACATCCACCTGTAATTAGTGAATTAAATACAGCTGGTGAGACCATCTGTAGCTGGAAAGATCAGAGGTCGCCTAGAGAAAGGTAGAATCAGGGATTTGGGCTGGAGAGAGAAAAGCTTGCAACCAGGACTAGAAGGTCAGAAGGAAACTGCATTGCACCAAGTCCATGTTCAATGGGGACACCTGTGACACTCGACTGTAGAAGGGGGTCCACAGGCTGCTGGCAGCCAAGGAATCTATATCTAAGTCCACAGCCGTAGGAGGCTGTCCCCAGAAAGGCAGCCTGAAGTTCTGCACCCACACAGTGCAGGGGTAGGGGTGTGTGTGTGTGTGGGGGGGGGGAGATGTGCAACAGCATGGTTGCTTTTTTTATATATTTTCCTTGCTTTTACTCACTAAACCCAGTGCATAGTATCTTTCAATTACAAACACTCACCAAGGCTGCAGTCTAGGGGAAGGTGGTTTTGTGGAAGCTGGGGAGCAAAATAAGGAGGGGTGACTAGGAAGCCAGTTCTATGACAGTCTTGTCCTTCCAACCCTAAATAGACATTTTTCTCCAGAAAATACCAGGCCTGCCTCACAGTGCGGCTGCACTCAGCCTTGAGCTTGGCAGGGAAACAAAGATTCTGACTACCCCCATAGAGCCCCCTGTATAAAGGGGCCATTTCGTCCTGGAAACTAATACAGCAAAACTGCCACATGGAGCCCGTGTCAGGAATAGGCGTTTGTGTATATACAACTAAAAGCAGGCAAAAATCAAAGTGGGCAGATTGATCACATCTGCCTGAAACCAAGGCTGTGGATTTTGACACAGAGTAGTGGTGGATCGCTGGGAACTTCAACATGGTGCTGACTACCTAACAGGAAATAGATGTAGCAGACAGAACTAGATGTAGCAGACAGAACAGTAGAGAAGGGTCTTAAACCAGCCCCCATGGGACATTAAAACTCAGCTGAAGAGAACAAACTTCACTACTTCACTTTTTTATTATTTTATCTTTTACTTAAGAAACTAAAATTTTTCTCTATTTTATTTTATTATTTTAACCTTCCTTTTTTGAATTAATGATCTACATTCTATTTTATCATTATTTTACTCTTATCTCATTTTTTGCTTTTTGCCAACATTTTCTTTCTCACTTCTCCATTTTTCATCCTGTTTCTCTTCTCCTATTCCTGATTTAGTTTTCTCTCTTCTCTCTTCTTGCTCCTTGTTAAAAACTGATCTTCTTTATCTGCTTTATTGACATATTACTATTATAGCACTCTGTTGGCTTATACATATTCTAATCTCCTCTCCCCTGCTCCAAGTCAATTCACCCTTCTCTTTTCTCTTTCTTCACTAGCCCATTTTTCTTTTTATTGTTGTTACTGTTTATTTAATTGTTTGTTAGATTGTTTATTTTTTATTTTATGCTTTTGTTTTCCCTCTCCTCGCTTGCTCTCTTCTTCTACTAACAGCTTAATTAGTGTCACTCACCAAACTTGGGCTTATCTGCTCTCTACTCTATTCTCCTTTTCCAAAAATAGATGAATAAATAGCTAGATTTAAAAAAAGGAAAATTTTAAATATATATTTTATACATATTTTTAATTAGTATTATTTTTTATTTTTTTCTTTGTATTTTTTAAATATATTTTATTGATTTTTCACAGAGAGGAAGGGAGAGGGACAGAGAGCTAGAAACATCAATGAGAGAAAAACATCAATCAGCTGCCTCTGCACACACTCTACTGGGGATGTGCCTGCAACCAAGGTACATGCCATTGATCAGAATCAAACCGGGACCTTTCAGTCTGCAGGCAGATGCTCTATCCACTGAGCCAAACCAGTTTCGGCGAGTATTTTGTTTTTTATTTATCTTCTTATACACTCCTTTTCTTTCTACCTCCTCTATACTGAATTATGACCATTCCCCTATTCATTCAATTTCTTTATCTTACCTTCCAGAAATAAGCTCTGCTGCTTCAGATTCAGTCAGCCCTCCTCTTTTTTTCTGCATGTTTGTTCATTGCATTTTTTGGTTGAGGTATTAGTTTTGTGGAGTTTTCTCCCTAAATACATATATCTTTCCCATCCTTTTTCTTTTCTCTCTTACTTTTTTTCCTTTTCTCATATCATTTTTGGGCTATTTTCTCCCTACTAATTCTCTTTTCTCTGGTGGAAAACTTTATTTGGGATTATCAGTGTTGTGAATGCATTCATGTTTTGTTCTCCCTCTGTGTGTCTTGTTGAGTTGTACGTATTTTGTGCCTTTTGGTCAATGTGGTAGAGAGTGAGCCACATAACCAGATAGCCTGAGAGGAGCAAAACTGGGAAGACAAAGAAACAGTCCCCATATGAAAGAAAATAAGGGATCACCAGGGGAAATAAAGTAAACAAAATGGAGGCAAACAATTTGTTAGAGAAAGAATTCAGAGCAATGGTCATAAGGATGCTGAAGAGGATGGAAGCCAAATTCAACAACATGTGTAAGAATCAAAAGAAAATGAAGAAGAACCAAGAACAAATGAGGAATGACATAGCTGCAATAAAGAACACAATAGAAAGCATCAACAGTAGACTAGAAGAAGCTAAGGACTGTATCCGTGAGTTAGAAGACAAGATAGGAAAAAATACCCAAGCAGAGCAGCAACTGGGGGGAAAATACTTAAAAAAAAAAAAAGATGAAGAATCTAAGGAAGCTTTGGGACAACACAAAACAAAACAATATCTGCAAAATAGGAATTCCAGAAAAAGAGGAAACTGAGTAAGGAATAGAAAACCTGTTTGAAAAAATGACAGAAAACTACCCTGATATTGGGAAGAAAAAACTCACACAAGTCCAAGAAGCTCAGAGTCCTAAAAGGATGAACCCAAAAAGGCTGACATGAAACACATCATAATTAAATTGGCAAACACCAACCACAAAGTAAGAATCTTAAAGGTTGCCAAAGAGAGAAAGTTACCTATAAGGGATCTCCCTTTAGACTATCAAATGATTCCTCAAAAGAAACACAGCAGGGCAGAAGGGAATGGAATTAAATATATAAAGTGATGCAAAGCAAGGGACTAAATCCAAGAATACTATACCCAGAAAGGCTCTCACTCAAAATTGAAATCAGGAGCTTCACAGATAAAAAAGGGCTAAGGGAGTTTATAATCACCAAGCCAGCAATGCAAGAAATCCTAAAAGGACTGTTATAAAAAAGAAGAAATAGGAAGGGAAAAACGAACACAGGCATAAAGAATAAAATTAGCCAGAAATAAATACTATCAATAATAACCTTAAATGTAAATGGATTAAATGCTCCAATCAAAAGACATAGGGTGGCTGAATGGATAATAAAACCTGGTCAATATATCTACTGTCTACAAGAGAACCACCTCAGAACAAACGACTTATACAGACTGATAGCGAAGGGATGGGAAAATAAATTCTCAGGTAAATGGAAATTTTAAAAAAGCTAGGGTAGCAATACTTATATCTGACACATTAGACCTTAAAGTGAAGGCCACAACAAGAGATAAGGAAGGCTACTTCATAATACTAAAGGGAGCAATTCAATAAGATGATATAACTCTGGTAAACATATATGCACCCAACACAAGAGCACCAAATATATATATATATATATTCCTGGAAGATATATCAAGGGAGAGATTGACAATAATACAATCATAGTAGGGGATTTTAATACACCACTGACATCATTGCATAAATCCTCTAGACCAGTGGTTCTCAACCTGTGGGTAGCGACCCCTTTGGGGGTTGAACGACACTTTCACAGGGGTCTCCAAGGACCATCAGAAAACATAGGTATTTACATTATAATTCATAACAATAGCAAAATTACCGTTATGAAGTATGGTTGGGGGTCACCACAACATGAGGAACTGTATTAAAGGGTCGCAGCATTAGAAAGGTTGAGAACCACTGCTCTAGACAAAAAATCAGCAAAGAAACAGCAATCCTAAATGACTCAGTAGATCAAATGGAACTAATTGACAACTTTAGAACATTTCACTCCAAGCCACAGAATATACACTCTTCTCAAGTGCACAGAGATATTTTCAAAGATAAAATATTAGGACATAGGCTAAGTGTTTACAAATTCAAGAAGATTGAAATCTTACCAAGCATCTTCTCAGATCACAAAGGCATCAAGTTAGAAACCAAATACAATAAAAACAATTAAAAACCATCAAACACTTGTGGCTAAATATCATGCTATTCAACATTGATTGAGTTACCAAAGAAGTCAAAGAGGAAGAAAAAAGCATGCTGAAAACTAATGACAATGAAAACACAGAAATCCAAAATCTATGAGACACGATGAAAATAATCCTGAGAGGGAAGTTCATAGTGCTACAAGTCTACCTTAAAAATCAAGAAAAACCGGTAATAAATTATCTAACCCTACAATTAGATATTAACAATAAAAGCCCAGAGTAAGCAGAAGAAAGGAAATAATGAAGATCAGAACAGAAATAAATGACAAAGAGACCAAAACAAAGAGCAAAAGAACAACAACAAAAACCACAATAGAACCAAGAGCTGGTGCCAAGAACCAATTCTAGCATGTAATAATTACAAGTTTTACCAAATGGTTGGTGAGGCTTGGGCGGCTCAACAAGGGTGAGCTACACATATGGAAACATCTAAAGGGCTTCCCCCAAACCTGAATAAAATGATTGCTTGCTGCCAGGCAGGTCAGGGCATTTTATTGCCTCCTGTTGGCCAAACACCTGAACAGCTGTAGCCTATTCCCCAAACTGATAATGCTTCTTCTGTACTTTACCCTTTGATATTTTACCCTTCGAAGTGTATATTTCCACCTTGCGTTGGGACAAACTGTGTTTAATAAAAGCACGGGTCCTTGGTCAAGGAAGAGTCTTCTAGCTCCTTCAGTTGAAGCTCCTCTGACCCCCAATGCCTCTCAAAAATATCTTTTATCCTTGGACTCCTTCTTGAATCTATGAGCAGCCCCTTTCTCCAGAATGCTGAACCCTCTATAAGGCTGGGAAAAGAACCCCAGCAAGCTGGTTAAACAAGATAAACAAGATTGATGAACCTTTAGCCAGGCTCCCCAAGAAGCAAAAAGAGAGGACCCAAATAATCAAAATCAGAAATGGAAGAGGTGAAGTAAGAATCAACTCTACAGAAATACAAAGAATTATAAAAATACACTATAAACAACTCTATTCCACCAAACTGGACAACCTAGACAAAATTTACATGTTCCTAGAAAAAAATACAGCATTTCAAAACTCAATTAGGAAGATTCAGAAAACCTGAATAGACTGATAAATATTCAGGAAATTTAAGCAATAACCAAAAAACTTCCAGCAAACAAAAGCCTTGACTGTACAGCTTCACAGGAGAGGATTGATAAACATTCAAAGAAGAACTACCCTCCTCAGGCTATTAAAAAAAAAATTCAAGAGGAAGGAATGCTTCCAAGGTCTTCTTTGAAGCCAGCATTACTCTAATCCCAGAACCAGATAAAAGCACTTCAAAGAAAGAAAACTACAGGCCAATATCCCTGATGAACATAGATATTAAAATCCTCAACAAAATATTAGCAAAATGAATCCAAAGTACATTAAAAAGATCAAGTGGGACTTATTCCAGGGATGAAAGGCTGGTACAATACCCACAAATCAATAAGTGTGGTACATCAGATAAACAAATTGAGAGACACAAATCACATTATCAATCAATTGATGCAGAAAAAGCATTGATAAAATCCACCGTTTTTGATAAAAATTCTTAGCAAAGTGGGAATGAGGGATCATACCTCAACATAATAAAAGCCATATATGACAAACCTACAGCCAACATCATACTCAATGGGCAAACACTAAAACTACTTCCTCTAAGAACAGGAACCACACAGGGATTCCCATTTTCACCACTCCTTTTCGACAAAGTACTGAAAGTGCCAGCCATAGTGATTCAAAAAGAAAAACAAATAAAAGGCATCCAAATTGGAAAGGAGGAAGCAAAACTCTCATTATTTGCTGATGACATGATATTGTACATAAAAAATCTCGGAGAATCCAAGATGGTGGCATAGGTAAACACCTACACTGCTGCCTCGCACAACAATTTCAAAACTACAACTAAAAGACAGGACGGACATCATCCAGAACCACAGGAAAGCTGGCAGAGTGGAAATTCTACAACTAGAGGGAAAGAGAGGGGCTCACAGAGACCCAGAGCTGCAGCAAAAAGCTGAGGTACAGAGACGCGCACGCTGAAAGAGCGGGTGCCAGAGAACCTGGCTGGCTTTCTCTGGCGGGAGGGAAACGGAGACTCTCAACGGCATTATCCTACGACACGAAACGCCAGATCCAGCCGAAACTCATACAGGGAGAGTTTGGACTGTGAAAAGGGAGAAGTGTATGAAAATGTAGGGGAGTCGCAGGAGATCAGAGGTCTGGTGACGTGCACAGCACTGTGCACAGAGGACCAACTGCTGATTGTGCCACTGGCTTTCGAGAGTGGGCGGGAGACAGATCCTCCCAACTGTGCCACTTCTGACTTCACTAGGCTGCAGTTTCGGGCGAAACCCTAGGGACTCAGACTCGTGTGGTCCTGTAGCGCAGGGGAGCCAGAAAGGCAGCAGTCTAGAGGCACTGCAAGAGAGTGCATGTGCGCGCTCGCACAGGGACCGCTCCAGCAACTAACCAGTCACCTGAGACTCAGGGGACGTGGAGGGCAGGCCCAACTGGAAGGCGAGGCGGTCCCTTAAGCCCTGAGACTCCACCCATCCCAAGCTCAAGTGGGGCTTTTCTGCTTTCTCAAGTCTGGTATCATAAGGCTGAATCCAACACAGAAGTTCTCTTGGCATAGTCAAAATGCCGAGACAAGGGAAGGGATCACAAACAAAAGAAATGGAGGGGAAAAAAACGACTGGATATAGAGTTCAAAACCATGCTTATAAGGTTTTTCAAGAATATGCTAGAAAAGTTGGATAAACTTAGCGAGTCTCAAAAGGAGATGCAAAAGGACCAACTAGAGATGATAAAGGACCAAATGGAAATTAAACATACACTGACTGTAATAAAAAATATTAAACAGAGACCTAATAGCAGACTAGCAGAAGGCAAGAATCAAGTCAAAAATTTGAAATATAAAGAGTCAGAAAACACTCAACTGGAAAAGCAAGAAGAGAAAAGAATCCAAAAATGTGAAGATAATGTAAGGAGCCTCTGGGACAACTTCAAGCGTACCAACATCAGAATTGTGGGGGTGCCAGAAGAAGTGAGAGAGCAAGATACTGAAAACCTTTTTAAAGAAATAATGACTGAAAACTTCCCACATCTGATAAAAGAAATAGACTTACAAGTCCAGGAAGCACACAGAACCCCATATAAAAGGAAATCAAAGAGGACTACACCAAGACACATCATAATTAACATAGCAAGAGCAAAAGACAAAGAGAGAATATTAAAAGCAGCAAGAGAAAAACAACTCATTACCTATGAGGGAGCATCCATATGACTGTCAGCTGATTTCTCAACAGAAACTATGCAGGCCAGATGGGAGTGGCAAAAAATATTCAATGTGATGAATAGCAAGAACCTACAACCAAGAATAATCTATCCAGCAAAGCTATCATTCAGAATTGAAGGGCAGATAAAGAGCTTCACA
>PVJN01009600.1:0-60229 GCA_004026805.1 Lasiurus borealis | reverse complement strand
TTTATTTTCCTTATAAAAATATATCATGAAAATAAAAGAGATGCTTGAGGTTGCTTCAGTGTTCAAGTTTGCTTGTTTTTCTTTTTTCCAGCTTTTCTTCAGTTGTCCTAAATACGACTAGCCTTGTTTTATAAATACACATGATACTGCCACCAAGTCAGGTTTAGAAACAGATTGCCCCGACAGTAAGGCATTTAAAACCTCTCTCTCTCAAAAAAAGGGGCTGTAGGCGCTGCTGGCTGTTGCTGGTCTGGAAACTGTACTTTCCCAATAGAATTAGATGTCGCAGGTTTAACCTGTTGCTCTCTCCGTGGGTTACAATGTCCTGTTGTAAGCTTCCCCGTGGAAGACAGAACGCTGCTGTGTCACCCACCGCTACAGTCCGTGCAGAGTGGGACCCGCAGACAGAGGTCTCGCGATACCTGTTGCAATTCACTGTGCAGCATCTGTATGTCTTCACAGAATATCGGCACTCGTGAGGGTAAAGCACAGAGTGAGTAGAGGAAAGTTATTTTGTGCATCGTTTCCTGTCATTAATGCTCTTTTATTTTAAGGCACTGCTGCTTTTTGGGTAAGGCTTAAAAAGGGACATGATCGTGCTTAACCGCTAAAAGGAAGAGAGAAAATTAGTTAACAAAGACTATTACACTATACATATAGAAATATAAGGAGATAATAAAGGAGAGGAGGAACCGCTCAGAGCAGACGGGAGAGATCTGTACAGTAGGAAAGTCGGGGTACTTCACTGCGTGTTCGTACAGACAGCGCGTGCTGCTTTCCTTCCATCTTTAGACCCAGATGCTGGCTTCCGAGCGGAGACGTTTTCAGGGAGACGAAGACGAGGCCCAGGGTACCGCCGCTGTGTGCAGTTCCTCCCGCTCTGGGCGCCGTGTGGCAGCAAACAGTTTTAAATAGTTAACCCTCGTTCTTTTTTCCACGTTCGTAGTGTTTCACCGAAAGCTTAAGAAAAAGCCGTCACTGTATTCCTTCCTCCTGTCAAAATTCAGTAGTGACACGAGGGGGAAAAGGTACTGGGAACACGTAGGCGGTAACATCTCGAGAATTATCCGCAACGGGCTCCTGGTAACACTGTACACGGTCAGGCAGCGGGCAACCGAGTCTTTCAGCAGATTACCTTTCGTGTGATGAATTTCAACTGCCCGTGATAGCAGACTGAGGTATTGTCAGCTCCGTGGGCCGACATGGGACATTAGCACAACACCATCTTGTCGCACCTTCGATTTGACAAAATCCTAAGTAGCAGTGAAACTTTCCCCCCGCTGACAGACTGGTTGCTCGGACTTCAGAGGTGGTTCTGGGGAAGATGGAAGGCCTGCTGGCTCAGAAATGCCGTGGCATCTCACACTGTTCACAGCGGATGAGGGCCGGATGGTTCAAAAAAGTACAGGCAGTGCAGTTCCACTGAGCCCCCTCATCATCTTCCGTGTCCTGGGTCTTCGGTGTTTTGATGGTGGACCTCTGATCTGTAAGAAAGCAAAAGAATCATTTCAGAAGGGAAAGTCACCGAGTCATAAACTGCTGGCAATCTTAAGCGCTATTTGTACTGCATAGCATCGAGTCAGTTGCTAACCAGATGAAGCATCAAACTGGAAATGACACACCAGCTTGGTCCTCTCCAATCTCCATCAAATTGTTACTTCTCCACTGGAGAATAGCTACACAGACATTATGTAGTCAGTCACCTCAATATCTTCTTAACGGGGAAGCCAGCATTCCCCCCAATTTTTAGCAGGAGAAAAGGGGAATCACATCGTATAGTAACTGATAGCAAAGATTCCCATAGTGTCACCTAACTGTGGAAAGGTGTCCTACAACACAACACTTACAGTGAATTTATATCTCATTAAAGCTAGAGTTTCATTCCCACTGAGCAGTCTTTGTATTTCTGTTTCCTACCAGGAATGTAAGTTTTTGTTAAATGTTCTCTATCTGCTGAAAATGTAAGCTTTGAAGACAAATAAAATATAAAGATAAAATATTTTCTATAACCTTATTAACTGATAAAGAGACCCTGAAGTAGTTAACAGGGTAACATTTTTACCATTTTTTATTTTTCATTTTATTTTAAAATCAAATTTATATTGAAGCAGTGGAAAGAACACTGGATTGAAGGTTGTGAGGATGGAGTTCTACATCTAGCTTGGCTACTAACTCCTGATTTCTTTGCTCTGTGATCTTCGATAAATCACATGTCCTTTACTGATAAGGTCATTGAGCTTTAAGCGGCCAATGTTCTAGAGTGTTTGAGTGAACAGAGGTATCTTAAATACGAGGAATTACTGTATTTCTCCAGAGTTCTGACTACTTCTGGATCTTTTTTAGAGGGATCCCATTATAAATCTGGAACAGTATTCCTTCACATTATTTTGGGAAAGTTTAAAGTAAAAGGAAAATGTCTTATGAGATCTCTCCTGTCAGATTTATAATGTAATGATTTAAACTATTAAACAAGGTGTATTAATTTGCCAATTCTTCCTACTATCATTCAGTTACTGAGACAGTAACTGAATGATACCTTTCCTGCTATTTTTCAGGACGAACTATTGTATTATTAGATGGAAATGTAGGAAATCTTTATAACAGATTAAGAATAATTGCGTTGTTCAGTGCTTTGTGTCCCGCTAGCAGCACCTCATTTACTGATCGGTTCTCGGGAGCCCTTCACTGCAAACCGCCCAGCGTCAGGCCCTGGTCACGACTTCTAGGCACAGGCCTGAGCAGCCTGAAAATACCTGAGAAATCAAGGATCTGACAACACTACTTAGTATCCCCTCAAACACCTTACAATAAGGACAGTTTAAAAAGTCTGACTTTTTACCCTCTGCATTTATTTCATACTCCATACGTGGGAAGTGTGTTAGAGAATGATTATTTTAATCTGGGGACTCATCCTACTTATTAGGATTTCGGATTTACTCAGGTGTCAGAAAACATTCTTGGCACATTTTTTGAAACTGTCTACCCTTTTGATTTAACTACGAAGGATTTTTAGGTATGAGGGGCCACTCAATCTAGAATAACACTTCAATCTATTATTAAATACCACCGTCTTAATTATTAATATCTAAGGCAATTAATAGAGGAACTATATCTTTTTAAATGAAAAGTCTATACTGGTTTTCTTACATCTGCACAATCTCACTTAGTACTTAGAATTACAAAACTTTTTTTTAAAGGTACTTGGAAACTAAACCATCAGAATTGAAAAAAGAAGTTACTTTGCAAAAGATGACCTGTAATTTCAGCTTTTTAAAGAACTGCATTGTGAAGCAGATCTGATGTTAAGAACTAAATAAACCAGTGAAACTAATGACTTCTCATTGTAGCCTTAAGGCACAAATGACTGATTTGTTATTTTTTAAGAAATAACCAGCTACAAGTTTCTATATTTTGTGAAAAAGCTTTTAAATAATTAATTAAAATTTTTTTTACCATGCAAAATTTCAAACAAATATATGAAAGTAGAGAGAATAGTAAAATAAACCCTTGTGCACTTATCCTACTTTAATGATTGTCAAGACCAGTTTTATTTTATATACATTTCACCTCTTTCCTACCCTCAACACACAAGTACTTTATGTTGAAGCAAAATAGACAATTTTTAGTAAAAGGTTCTTGTTTTTGAAAGAGTTAAAATATAATTTAGAGGCAACTCATTCAGAATCTGGAATACCTACTTGTTTTTTAAGGAAATAGGGTAGGCCACCATTTACTTTATTCCTTAACACCAAATAGCATCCAGTGTCTGAATACTGTGTACTGTGCCAAATGCCCTGGTCTCACTTTTGCTCGGCTATAGTAACAGTTCATTACATTTCAGCTATGTTTAAAAACATTTAAGTAAAAAAATATCAAGATTAGGTAGGCCTAATTAAATTACACTTAAGTTAATGCATGGAGTAAAAATTCCACACACATACTTTGACATTTCTTAGTTTGGAGAGCATATACTCTATTAATGTCAACAATGTAAAATGATAGTAGGTCATTGTTTTAAAAAATCACATCTGAAATTCAGAGTATTGATTATACAGAATTATGCACCGATTTAATAAAATAGGCTACTAATGAAAGACAAACTTCCCTATCCTTATCATGTCAAAAATTATAAAGAATACAAATTTTTGCACCTGATGATTTCTTTCTTTCTTTCTTTCTTCTTCTTTTTTTTTTTTTTTGCCAAGATATTTTGTGTATAATGAATCCTAAGGACATCTACATTTTTAAGAGCTAAATACATTCTACTTTTGCATTCTCCCCAACCCTGAGCATATAGATAAAAATCAACAAATATGTTCCTATTGAATCCATCCAAAAATGTCTAAGTTAGAAGCACTTCTAGATAGGAAGGTTGCTAAAAATACTGTTTTCTGAAATCTTGCTTTCAATACGAAACAGTTTTCACACTTAATGGATACACTAACCTTTGGGTTTTGGTGGCACAGGACCTACAAATCCAATATTGTCATAAAAGTTATGAATAGCGCTGGGATTAAAATGTGGTCCTGAAATATACAAAAAGTAAATATTTCAATGTTTAGAGCTCCAAATATTTTATTTTTTAAAAAACAAATATTTTATTTCTAAAAGATAATCACAGAAATGCTTTTCATTTATTTTGTACCTCTAATCTCAAATTATATGTAAGGATTTCCAAACAGCTGAGCTAGGTGTACTACATAAGAGAGGTTATAAGTGGTAAATTGGGGATGAAGTCAAATGAATGCCAGTAATACAGTGATATAATCAGAACCAGACCTTTGTTCTATGGGACAAAATAAAATACCTACAAATTTAACAATTTAAAATATAATTCTAAATGACCAAACATGGCCTTAAGCAACTAAACAGCCTGGCCTCCGATAAGTGTAAAAATCTTGCACTGATGTAATATAATGGTTCAGATTTTAAACAAAAGGAACAAGTCAGAATTATAGTTTCTACACCAGCCTTTCTTTTCCTCTCAAAGTTAAATTATGGCATTTGCTCTGAATGTCTCAGATAAACAGCTCACTAGCGTTTTAAAAGAGAACGGGATGAATCATCTTTCAGTTTTAATGGCTTCTGGCACACGCTCAAACGTGTGATTAAGGATTTCTTTTTTTGCTGGCTTCCTTCCCTTCCCTATCTTTTCCATTTTATATATTTCTGTTATTTCCCAACCTCAGAATTAGGCTTCAGTTATAAAATCTCATTCTAATTGTCTATGAAATTGAATTAAATTGTAAACTTTTTTTTAACTACAATAAGTATTGATTACTTGTCAATAATAGTTCAAACATAATAAACTATCATTGTTCTAAAAATATACAAGCCATGTTTTTATTCTCTTCCCTATTTGTCAACTAAGATGGTGTCATTAGGTGGGGATGCTTTTTAAATTATATTCTGAAAAGCATAATTCTTGGAAGGTAAAAGGCCAAACGGGAAATACAAAAATGGCTGTATGAGCACATACATTTTAATGTTAATAAATGTGATTGTAACACATTTCAGTAATATGTAACAGCTAATAACACATTTCACTAATACGTAATAGCTAATACTTTTGCCAGTGCAGCCAGAGATACTAATCCTTGTCTTCCCTTAACACATGACTGAAGCAGATTGAAGGATATACATATATCAAATTATTCCTCAACCAAATATCTAACATTTTGGGGAGGGGGAGAGGTGGGGAAAGAGAACATTAAAAACCCAATAGTCCTTTAGCACTATCTGGATCTAAAGTCAAATCTGAAACAGTAAGATTATGACTGATACATCTGTTTTCAGCCACAGGAAAAGAACTGGTATATTTATACATTGAATTTCTGCCGAATATGCACTGAACTTTACCTCGGGCTTGAAAAAGATCAATTTCTTTGGTTAAGCAGTCAATGTCAATCTGGAGTTGTCTATTACAACTTCTCAACTGCTGCATTTCTTCCAGCTGAAAGATAATTCCATGTGAGAAGGATCTACATTGAATTTCGTGTCATTAGTTAGAAAAAGGTGAGGATGGCAGGGGAAGGTAAGAACAGGAGAACAAATAGGAATTAAGAGCTTTTAAAACTAGATGAAGCTTTTATACTTATGACAGACTGCCTAGTCACACGGTCAAGCACAGAGGTCACAGCAGTTATAGAGAGACTTACTGAAGGTATTTGGGATATGGAATTCGATCTTTTCAGGCGCCTTCGAGTGAGATTGTTTTCCATTTCATTGACCTCAGATTTTAGTTTATCCAGCTTTTTCTTTTGAATCTCAAGTTCTCTTTGAAGTCGTTCCATCCTGGCCTTCTGGTGTACCAATAGAGCTGCAATACATAGTAAACATGAGGACTCACCCACTTCAGTCAATTAACCTTTCGGCAGTCTCGGGGAAACCAAACAAATGAATATTTCTGTGACAAGCGTTCGCCAGGAATGCCAAAGATACATTAACACGAAATATTGCGAGTTTAAACATTTCAAAATATTGTGAGTTTAGAAACTTCAAGACTTCTTAACTTGAAAACTACCTTAATTATTTGTAAGTGGACAAATGTCACTCTTTCAAAAAAAATTTTTAAGGGTTTGGATAAACACACTTCATGGCCAAAGACAACATTTTTAGGCTATTACTTCTCTAAAGGCTCTAGTCTAGTCAATTAACCTACTTACTACTACTTAATCTACATCTGACCTTCTGAAAGCCCTACACTCCAGTCTGATATGTCTGAACTCTGCCAAAGGTATTCTAATCGAAACATATTATAAGTATTTCAGAAGGGGTGGATTAGTTTTAATTTATTTTGATGAATCAACAAGTAAAATAGATTGATTTTAAGCCACATAAATGTTAACATTAAGTTGTTAAAATTGCAGAATAAAAACTATATATTGAGAGAAATCAAATACCTATCTTCTTATATTCCAATCACATTTTGTAAAAATACTTTCCTAAGATATTTTTAAAAAGCACACAAGTAATATTGTAGCATGAATGATGAACTGCTTGGGAAACCTATTAAGCCATTAAAACTGATATATGTTCTTGTGAGCTATTCCTGGACGTATGAGGCGCATTGTTTTAGGATACTGGGCTGAAAGTGAAGATACCTGAATCCACTTCTATTAAAAGGCAGCTGGGGATGATTCTACCATGAGAAAACAGGCAGATTTGGAAAAGCACAATAAATAACCTTTAAAAATGAAAAACAGTGGTTAAAATAAAAAGACAAGCAGATTAAACAGATTAGATTAGTGGTGAGCAATCATCTTCAACTAAACTCAAACGTCCATGAATCTAAAAAATAAGGAAAAGGCTCTGGCATATTAATATGCATTCAGGTCATTGAATCTAGTCGTGCATTCTAGAACCTGAATTAGGGTGTGGATTGGAGAAGGCTCTTAGGCTCAAGTACTTCAAAATGAACTTTAAACAACTGACAATTTTTCCCGACAAAAATATGACACTAATACAATCCACAGATGTTTCCCTCTGTAATTTTCCTTTCTTATTTACTGGAAGAAACAAATATGAGGGCATTATGTTTCCGTTTTAAAAACCACGGTTAATTCTGATAAGCACTAAAATGCTGGTATCTTCCCTGCCACTTTAATATGTATTGTGTAACACAGGAAGATGTTTTTCAAGGTATACCTATTCCTGGTTGAAAACCTGTCTACTCCAGCATGTTTTGTCAAGCTTATATTATTTTTAAAAATATACGTTACTGATTTTTTTAGAGACTGGAAGGGAGAGGGATCGAGAATAAGAAACATTGATGAGAGAGAAACCACCATCTGTCTCTTGCACACTCCCCACTGGAAATGTGCCAGCAACCAAGGTACATGCCCTTGACTGGAATTGAACCTGGGACCCTTGAGTCCACTAAGCCAAACCGGTTAGGGCTCAAGTTTGTATTATTAATTTGATTTTATTTAAACTATAGTTTTAGGAATTCTGCATTAGGGTTTATTTATTGTCCTAAAAGAAGATGAGGACATGGTTTTAGTATTTGAGGGGCAACAAGAAAAGATGGAGGCAGGCAGTGGAATGCAGGGAAAGGCGAAGGCAAACCAGAAGTAATAGACTTTCCTTCATTTCTAAACTCCAACCACTACCAACAGGTCTTAAGTGGCATTAATTAACAATTTGTTCAAATTAATAGTTATTTAAAGGTAGCGTTTCTTAAAATGCTGAAGATTTTTTTTCCTAAAAAAAGTCGCTATATTTTTTTCTAAATGTGTAAAAGAATAATTAAAGACATTTACTTAGTGGTTCTAATGACTAAATGATGGTTTATGCTGAAGTTAGAAAGTAAGGTATACATATGTAATGTCATTCAATATTATCTGTGGAGAGGGGGATGAGAAAAGATTTCAGAAATTGAAATTCAGTTTGTATCACACTTGAGTGGCCACAATTTAAAGCACAGATTTCAGGGTTTGAAATTATTTTAACCACTAGTCGCCCTGTGCAGGAATCTGTGCGTGAGTAGCTCTCTGCCCCGTCCTCCTGCTGAGGCTGTACTGTCACGGTGTGATGACCGTTTGCATGTTACCTCTTTATTATAAGGGATTAGCCCCAGGCTGGCGATTTTCTTGGGGAGCTGGGAGAAGCAAATGCGAACTACTCCTGCAACCCCCTTCCACCACCAGGGAGCTACTACAATGGGACCCACAGAGGAAAAATACTCAATGAAGAGAAGGTCTCACTAGAAAAATTATAACCAAATATGAATACGATATATCTATGGAAGCCCTGAAATAATACTATGAATCCAATGTCTTAGAATTTAAGAGGTATTTCTTTCTTGTAAAAATAAAATCTTAGAATGATTATGTTATTTAGAAATGACAAACCTAGTTTGTAGACTACTCAGGATCTCTTAAGCATGTTATTAATTACAAACAAGCTAAAAATGCTCTGAAAACAGTAGGAAAGAGTTCTGATCTCTATTTCTTAGCAATTCTTTCTTCTATGTGCCTGGATCTTTATGCGTCTAGTTCCCTTTTCGTTTGTGGTCTGGGATTTTTACATAGAAATCTGAAGAATAAATTACAAAAAAAATAATGTCAAGGTAAATTTCTAAAAATTGCTATAAGAGTTTGGCTAAAATAAAACACTTTTTTCTAGTTGTAGATTTTGCAATTTTAAACTGCATCATATGAAATATTACAGTACATACCCATTAAGAAACAATATAGACTCATAATGAAGAAAAATATTTATGGTTCATTTATAGACATTTTCACTCTGATCAGCTTTCACTAACTGAAAAAGGATTGGGTATTGATTGGAAAGAAAGAACTATGACAATCATATTTCCAGGGTCTAAAAAAGGGGGAAAACTTGGAAAGAGACTCAGGAAAGCTTATAGAAATGAGGGCTACAGTTAGGGGAAGAGGCTAGAAAATTCTACATCTTCTATGGGAAATGACTGAATAGGGACTTAAGGATTCCCTTAGACTGGCTTTTTACATTTTTCTTTCTTTTGGCATCATGAAATAACTGTTATCAAACAAAATGGTACCAACCACGTCTACAAGCTCATGCACATCTAGTAACACGAGTTTATAGAGGAGGGGTGATTTGTTATGGACTCCAGTGGTTAAGCTGAAGGAAAAAAATCTCTCCGTTTCTATTATTTACATACTAGAGCCCTGGTGCAAAAATGTGTGCATGGGCGGGGTCCCTCTGCCTGGCTGGCGATCACGGGGCCGTCTCGCCCAGTCCTGACGGGGCCGATGGGGGCCGGCCAGTGGGGGTAGAGACTGCAGGAGGATGGCTGACCGTGGGAGGTTGGAGGTTGCATTGAACGTCTGCCCCCTGGTGGTCAGGACACACATGTAGTTATTGTCCAGTAGTCTGGTTGCAACTATTGCTTAAGGCTTTTATATAGATAGATAGATACATAGATAGACTAATATGGACTTAAAAAGCCAAGCTATGAAGAATAAATTATATTAGGATTTTTGTTTAAGGATAATTTGACATTGTATTTATATATATTCTATTGCCTCCCAAAACCCCATGAAAATGAGATGAATAAAACTGGTACAATCCAATGGTACAACAGAAAGGAGGCAATTAATGGACAAGAGATCTCAGCCAGTTTCTGGAAGACTGAATGAGAGCGGATGAAAAGGCACAGGCTTGTGAAGGAGGGTGAAGAAAGCTACAGTCTCATAGATAAGGGGAGCACTTAACACAGAGGTAGAACTTGCCCTGCAGAAATCTAGAGACTCCAGACTTTGGAGAATACAGGGAACAACAGGAGACAGAAGTGAGGAATGGCCAGAAATCAGAAGCTTAACTGGATGTCTGTTTAGAGAACAGTCACCCTCTCCCATCCCACTGAAGGGCAAGTATCTGTAAGCTTGTTTGTAAGGCGCCAAACACCTTTCTCCAGCTGGTCCACACACAGGGAGAATGAAGGTGATGATGATGGAGTGTTCTCTGGTAGCAGCTGGCTCCTGATTTATTCAACACAAAGCGAGCTGCCCAGTAACTAATCTCACTTTTTTACAGAGGGTTTTCAACCAGCCTCCTTCATTCTTAAAAAGTATGAACCAATAGACCAGGACCACACCCATCTGAGGAACATGTGATAAGAAAAAGATCTAGATAAACAATGGAAAAGACTGAATCCAGGTTTAAGTGGAGATAACTGAGGAGAGAGCCAGGAACTTAAATTCTAATAAATGTCATTAACAGATGAGACAATAATTACCCATAAAACACAAATCTGCTATGAAAAGGAGCTAAAGAACTAGGCATTAGAAATTTAAAAACACACTGCTGAAGTGAAAATTTCATATATAGGTTGGAACAAAAATTAACTGTAGAATGGAAAGACAAGGCGGTGGAATATATGAGGATATGACAATGCAAATAAAGAAAAAGTTGGTCCTGAATGTTAAATAGCTGAATAAGTGAAGTTCCAGTATAAAGAGATCACAGAGAAACTGGGCATCAGAATGGCTGACAAGAGCGTTTAAACTGAGGGGTCCACTGACGGTAGGCAATTCAACTCAGACTCCCATTGGTCTGTAGACAGAGGCGGTCTCTGGAGGCTTTGCCTGATCCAATTAGAAACAGCCTTTAACAGGGCCCTGCACTAGAGATTGAGAGGTATACACTGAGTAGCCAGATGATGATGATCTCTGAACGCGTAATAATCTGGCCACTCAGTGTATATCCTATATAATAAAAGGCTAATATGCACAAATTTGTCCCGTCCACCAGGGGTTCAAACTAGAGGCAGGCCGGACCCCACCCACGCACGAATTCATGCAACAGGCCTCTAATATGCGTGTGCGTGCGCGCGCGCGCACACACACACACACACCCTGAGTGGCCAGATTATTATGCGTTCAGAGATCATCATAACCTGGCCACTCAGTGTAGAGCAGTGGTTCTCAACCTGTGGGTCAGCTATAGATCCTGAGACCATCGGAAAACACAAATATTTACATTATGATTCACTAACATTAGCAAAACTATAGTTATGAAGTAGCAATGAAAATAATTTTACGGTTGGGGGTCACTACAACATGAGGAACTGTATTAAAGGGTCTTGGCATTAGAAAGGTTGAGAAGCACTGGTATAGAGGATCTACCTAAAACATAGTCACAAACCCCATCAGACAATGAAAACGAGGAAACAAACAAGGCCCGAATGAAAGAGCTAGTGAATTCTCCAGAAGAGATAAATGCAGAAAGTGCAGAGATAAGAAGTTTATCTGAAACAGAGTTCAGAATAAATCATCACACTGAGAGATAAGCTCATTTCATTCCACATTTGGAAAAATTCAGAACTTTAGATTTTTCATTATCAAGTATATTTCTCAATTAAACTTCAAGTTCCTGAGGGTAAAAACTGAATTAAGTTTTGCATTAAACCTTGAAAATTATAGTCACTTGATGGGTATCTATATGTGTAAAATAATGAAACAATTTGACTTTTAATGGATAATAGAGTAAAAATTCTAATATTAAGTCCAAGAAATAGAAACACTGATAGAAAAGTTGAGATTATATTAAAATCTCCTTCTATATTTAGTCTTAATATGTTTTTGAAATATGGAAGACTTTTAGGTGCTGACATTGCAGAAAAGTGGCTTTTTATAGGCTTGTTCTAATAAGGAAGTAAGTGATCTATGTAACACCTCTCTATCATACAATGACTTCTTTGGCTTTTTAAACTTACCTATCTATTTTGTCCTCTGAAATAGACAAAAAGGGAGAAATAAGAGGTATAGAAAATATTTAGTACCTTTTAAATCATCTTTCAGTCAACATTCAATTTAATGAAGATAATTTAAGCATGCAACTCCCTCTTGTGGTTGTTAAAATAATCACTAATTAAAAAACTAGGCTCTCAAAGAACCACACTAAGTTTGCTAGATGTTTTATATAGCAATTTTAGAAAACGTAGCCTTTACTAAACCTTTGTCAGTTTCCAATGAACAGTGAAGACAACTTTTTACTTAACTTTATTTGTAATTAGAGAACACACCTGAAGCTCTAGATGGTAGAAGCTTTCCTAATTTTAGGCATTCTATAGTTTAAGTAATGTCTAATTTCTCCAGAAGCTAAAAAAAAGAAAATGTTCATGTTAACGAAATACCTTTGCCATTGGAAAATGTACTAGCTATTTATGGATACAGAGATCTTAGGCCTTTTTTATTTTTATTGATTTCAGAGAGGGAGGGAGAAGGGAGAGATAGAAACATTAATGATGAGAGAGAATCACTGATCAGTAGCTTCCTGCATGCCCCCTTATTGGGCATGTATGTGCCATTGACCAAAATCAAACCACCGATCAATTCTCTATCCACTGAACAAAATCGGCTAGGGGCTTAGGCCTTTTTTTTTTTTTTTTTTTTAAATTTGCCATTGGAAATGAAATAGGAACTTCTTTTAAGTTTTTGCCCATCATGGCAAGCTTTATATGCTTTAGTCAGGTACATATCTAAGTCACTGTACATAAGAAGGTACAATGTCAGCTTCTAAAATAAATCAAGATTTTTCTAGAGTGTAACTGCTGATAGCAGGAATATCTGTTTTATATATGTACCACTGTCTAATTACAGTCACTTGGTGATTGAACTCTTGACCCTTTGGTGCATGGGATGATACTCCAACCAACTGACCAACACCAACCAGGACTCACTCATATTTAAAGATGTAAATAAAAAATACCCAAACAGGACATTTTTACTACAGGATGATAAAAATGTATTTTTTTTCAATCACTTCCATAATGTGGGTGGGAGAGGGACGGAAGAAAAGTACCTTCTTAAAAATGTTGCCAACGTTCCCCACTTATAAATACGGAAAAAATAAACATTCTACCGGCTTATCCTCTAGGAGAAGAATCTCTTGGAAGAGCCTCAAGATTAAAATTGGCAGCGTGTTCTGTGGGAGTCGCTCCCTTCACCAACTATTTTTGGGCCTCTGCCTTCTAGGTATAGTAACTCCCCCTAACCTGCAGTTTCGCTTTCAGTTACCCTTGGTCAACAGTGGCCTGAAACCATTAAATCGCAAACTTGAGAACGATTCCTAAGTTTTAAAGTGCACACTGTTCTGAGCAGCATGATGAAATCTGCGTCATCCATGCCAGGACCTCCCACTCCCAGCCTTGCTAATCACTTCTTGGTTATCAGATACACTGTTGTATCTCAGTGCTGGTGTTCAAATGACCCCCGTTTTACTTACTAACCCCCCATAGCACAAGAGTGGTGGTGCTGGCCATCCTGACACACTCACATGTTCCAAAGAGAAGCCCTAACTGAAAAGTTGAGTACGTTAAATAAGGTATTGAGAGAGAAAGAGAGAGGAAGAGCGATTGAGACCAAAATTATTCATATAATTTTCATTACAGTGTATTGCTGTCATTACTCATCTATAATTAGACTGGACAGCTGAATAATAATAAAAGCATAATACAGTGGTACCTCGAGATACGAGTTTAATTCGTTCCGTAACCTTGAGGGGGGGGAAACTATGAGACGCTCGAGTCTCGGTAAACTGGTGGGTCGTGTGCAGCCGGCAGATCCGCGAGATTACTCCTATCTCAAATGTTGCTCATATTTCAAAGCAAAAATCGCTCGCTCGACGGCTCGTATCTCAAAAATCTTGTATGTTAGGGCACTCGTATCTCGAGGTACCACTGTATATTAATTAGACCAGACCCCCTTCTGGACAAAGTCGCAGTGGTGAGGGCCAAGCTTCTTGCATGAATTTCGTGCATCGGGCCTCTAGTTTTATTACAATTGTAGTTAATCACTTATTCTGCCTAACTTATAAGTTTAACTTTATTATAGATATGTATGTGTAAGTAAAAAATATATATCTGTATATTTATATATATACACACAAACATACATAGATATATATACATATGTATATAGACATAGATATATGTGTGTGTGTGTATATATATATATATATATATATATATATATATATATATATATTGCTTGGTAATATCTGCAGTTTCACCGGGAATCTTAGAACACATTCTCCACGGATAAGAGGGCACCGTTGTATATAGAACGGAGCCTTTCCATTCTGTCTGAATTAAGTGTGGCTATGTGACGTGTCTCAGCTAAAGAGTAACATGTGTCTGGGCAGAAGCATAAGGAGTCGGTGTAGATCTGCTGTATTCCTTTGTCTTGGAAACTGAGAGACTGAGTTTCCCTCACACTGGGTCCCTGAGTGAGGATGATAGAGAACAGATCCCACCAGCTAATCTATAACTGCAAGTGAGCTAGAAATAAACCTTTGTTGTTTTGAATGCAGCGTGTCACTGCAGCATAACCAAGCCTAAATGATACATCTATCAAAATAAAAAAATGCATATATCCTGTGACGTAGCAGTTCCACTATGAGTAATATCTTCTGCCAACATACTTGGACAAGGACACAAATATGTATACGTGGAATTTTTAGTGCAGCAGTTTGTAAAAGCAAGATTTTAAGGTCTATCAAGAAAGGACTAGTTAGAGATTATGTACAAAATACTATGTGGCCATTTTTAAAGAAAGCAGATATACACTTGTTGACCTGGAATAGTCAAAGGATAAAGAAAGATAAAAAGAGCAGAATACTATGTTCCATTTTTTAAAAGAGATGTTAATATATGTGTGTGTGTGTGTGTGTGTGTGTGTGTATACTTGATACATAATTTCAATTTCCAGGAGAATAGAAAATGAACTATTTGTGAATAGCTATTAGTTGTCTGTGGTGAGGGTAACTTTTCATTAAACAACCTTCTGTTCCTACATATACTTAATTAAAATTTTTTAAATAAAAACAAGTATATGTAGAAAAATAATATTTGAGTGTAATAAAATTAAAATTAATTCTAAAATTTATATGGAATAGTCAGAGATTCCAAACAGCCAAAATAATTTTGAAAAGGAACAAAGCACGACTTACACATCCCAATTTCAAAACTTAAAAAGTAAGTAATAATAATCAAGACAGTGTAATACTGGCATGGATGTAAGACTAAGCATATAGATAAAAAATGAAATGAAAAGAAAAAGTAGTAAAATATCATTAAAATGTTTATATATTTATAAAAACAATTAAAAACACTGTAGTTTATCAGTTAGATCAGTATCACAGGTGGATTTCTGTACAGATATCAGAGAAAAAGAACCCAGTTTTGGCAGCAGCGTCAGTGTTGTAAGAGCCTCTAGCTACTATAACGCAACACAGGAAGCATGCCTTTCTACCCCAAGAAAATTGGTTGGAATGAGTTGCCAATATTACAAAAAGCATTTTCTATAAATGGCAGAAACCACCAGAAAGTCTCAGAATACAGTGAATGATAAAGTGTTCATTGGTACTTTCCAGAAATTAAGTAGAGTCAGGTGGTATGAGCAAAAGAGAAAAGTCTAGAAAGGTATCTGGCCAGCATTCTTATAACTGGTAAGCAATTTGTATTTCAATATTTGTTCTTAATAGGTAAAATAAGACTCTTCTTCATATCTATAGATTTTAAGCTGAAATTTCTCTCTAAATTTATTATTGTTTTTTTTTTTTTCTATTTAGCACTCATTTTTGTCTCTGATTCCTGTAGTACTTTAAGGACTCAAATGTAATTTTATTCATTTGGGCTGGTGATGGTAATGGTGGCAGACTTGGTGATGAGACCAGCAAGTTGCTGGTAAAAGTTTCGTTAATTTACCTCTTTTTCTTCCGCTCATTCTATAGCAGAGGGCATATCAAACATATTTCTTGTGAGCATAAATTAATATATATTTAATTTAGTACTATACCAATATCAACTAATCTATTTCAGAAAAGGATACTGAAGTGAGGTAGATTTAAAACTAATGTTCTTATTAACAGTTCCAAATGAGAGGAAAGGTTGTTGCATTAACTTATTTTTTAAAGTGAGGCTGAAAAAGACTAATATTAAGAATAGGATTCAGTTTTTTTCTTTAAATTATTCTAGGACTCATAGAAATATAGACTTTGATATAAAATAAGATGAAGAACATATATTAGTGAAATGAATTCTGATCAAAGAAGACAGATTTACTATATTAGCCTACTAACTCTTATTAAGATGGCTTTATGAATTTTTATTTGCAGTGATTTTAAAGGGAAAGTAAGCATCACCACTAGGTAAAACAATAACTGAAAATGCATTATAGACATTAAGAAAACAAAGAGGAGTTGATTCTTCTAAACATTTCACAACTCTGTCATTCAAACTTCAGGTTACAGTAACAAAACTGAAATTGAAAATTTATGTGCATACTCGCAAAGGCTCTTAGAAGACGAAGTGAACACGCGGATGCTGGTTTCTGCAGGGAAACCAAAGGCGCAGCGCTAAGCCCGGGATGGAAAGCGATTACCGCCATTACCTTGTGTGTAGGCAGCATCATCCGAGCCCACACTCAGCTTGCGCGCCTCGCCTATCCTGTCCGCGTGGGCTAGCGTGGGGTCCGCGAGGTGCTGGACAGTCTCCGCCTCCACGTAGTGATCCGGGTGGCTGAGGAGGTTGGTCAGTTCGAAGGTGGGGGACACGACGCCCGGGGACACGGCGGGCGGCTTGTTGGGAGACACGGTGATCTTGAAGGTGTACTTGGTGTTGGGCTGCGTGACCACCACGCGGGGGGAGGTGGCCGCGTTGGCGCCCAGGGCGCGGCTTTTGGGGGGGTGGTGGTGGATGAAGGCGGGGCCCATGCTCACTTGCCCGGACATGTTCCTGGCGGCGGCGGCGCCCGGGTTGGTGGAGATGAAGAGGGTGGGCTGGCTGCGGAGGACCTGCTCGTCCCCGGCGCCCGCGTTGGCCGAGATGTAGAGCTTGGGCTGGCCCCGGGGCAGCCCCTCCTCCGAACTCGGGGGGCTGGCGGCTATGTAAACGGTGGGCTGGTTTCTGTTCAGGGTCTGGCTGTTGACGGAGGAGGAACCGCTGGGAGTCCGAGGTCCGGAGCGCAGTTTGGAAGAGCTGTTTCTCTGCGGGGGTTCAAGTTTGATCTCGATCTGGTTCTTCCGGGGGCCCGTGGAAATGTTCTGGATGTTGTATTGGCCGTGGGCAGACGGGGAGCTCCCGGAGGAGTGGATGGTCGGCGGCTGCGGGGCGGTGGGCGAGCCGATGGGCATGTAGACGTGCGAGGTCTGGTGGCCTTGCGGGTGGGGCTGCGGGGCTGAGGTATGTGACGCGGGGCCGGACGCGGGGTGGGGGGTCCAGGGACCGGGCTGTGAGGGTTGATAGACCTGCTGCGAGTTCACGGGATTAAACTGCGACACCCAGCCGGAGTGCTGTGTCTGTCGGGCTGTACCACCAGGAGTCGTGATGTACGGCCTGATGTAGATGGAGTTGCCCTGGGGGCTGTTCAGGACGGGCGGAGGTACGCCATGTATGTGCAAAGACGTGGGGGTGCTGCGGCCGGTCTGGATGTTCGGGGCTAACGTTACCATGATGGGGTTGAACCTGGCCGTCGGTTGAGAGAAGTTGGCGGCTCCTTTGCTGCCCAAGTGAAACCCCAGGTGCGGGGTGGAATTTGAAGCGCCGGACGCGCCGGACATGCCGAACACGTTAAAGCCCGGGGCGTGCGCGGGCGCCGTCTGCGGCTCCGGCTGGAACAGTTCATTACTGGGCTGGCCGCCCTGAAGCTGCCCATCGCTGATGCTGTGCGTCAGGGTCCTGCTGCCGTTCACCCTGCTGCCGTCTCTCCCATGGTGGTACACGCTCTGCGACTGCAGGTCCAGGTTGAGAGAAGTCATGTGATTGCGTAGACCAGAAATTCCAGAATCATCTGAAAAGTTCAAGTCTCCTTCACCGTAGAGATACCGCGTGCTCTCCTGAGAGAGAACGGCACAGCAGGCATCCAGGTTGTTATTATTCTAGAAAAGAAAAGAAAAACAGCTAATGCTTATGCTCATCATTGCTAAAATATTACACAATCAACAAATGTTAGTTAAAAAATTGTAAGATATACTTGAAACTAATTTGAGAAGAAATACTTGGATGCAAATAGTTGAAAAATCCTTATTACCAATACAATGGAAAAGTTCTCTAGCTAGCAATAGCTAAGTGAACTCATGCAATTAAAATAAAATTACAACCTAATTAAAAATACAATTTAAGTGCTCAACATTCAACTCAAGCATATACTACTTGTATGATTAAATATTTTACACGTTTAAGTGCTATACAAATCCTTTTAAAATGACCTTTCAAGAAATTTGTATTTAAATGCATAAAAAATCAACCTCCAAACACAGATATAAATGAAATGTCAGCTCTGGATAGCCTCCGGAGTAACTGAGTTCATTCTCTGTCTTAGGTAGCACCACAGGAAAATCCACTCCAGAGAAGTAAGAAACAAAATAAAAAACAGCTTTTTTCTAAAGAATCCTCAGAAGAAACTAATCACTATTTATAAATTATCCATGAACATATTTATTAAACACCCACAATGCACACAGAACCCTGTCTGAGATTGTAGAAGGCTCAATGACATACAAAACCCAATTTTTCCTTACAAGTGTTTGCAGCTAGATTAGAGACAAACCAAGAATGGGCTTTTGAAAAGGCAACATTAAAATGTTGAGTATCTGCCAAATAGTAAGTGGTACTGCAGTTCAACAGAGTAAATACTGTAGGTTACTGCAGAATATGGAGGCATGGCTGGTTTTTGCATAGAATAGGTGGATAAAGAAATAATTTCTCTGTACTGGTTTGTAGAGTAATGAATTGGTAGCCTAGCAACCTCCAGAGGTGACAGATTTTTTTGTGTCATTCTGATGTGTGTAACTGATTGTGGCCATTATGTCCCATTTCTAGGCTAGCAGGAATAACTTCACGTTGCTTCCTATGTAGACTGACACGAACCCAGTAGTTTTCAAAGCTCCCGTGCTTTCCGACACGGCGAGATGTTCAGATCACCTTGAACACTCCACACCCTAGACCTGGAATCAACTATTTCTCAAATAAGCCCTTACTACTTTTACTGGGGAACTGTAGCGGATTGCTTTAAGTGTATCAAAACGGGTGGGATGAGTTTTTTAAAGGTTGAGCATCATTACTTTTTTGTACACTAGTATATGCAAATCTGCAATCTCTTCAAAGCTACGAAGGAACCTGAATCACAATCCAGTTCCTCTTTCATTCTCCCCCAAGCTTCTTGTACAGACATGGAGGTGACAGACAGTAATCAGAGTACATATACATTATGACCACCTTCTCAAACTCTTATTCCTTCACTCTTTAAACCAGTGTCTACTGAGTGCCCATTAGGCAAGAAGAAAGGAATACAATCACTACTCTTAAAGAACTCAGTCCAGTGGAGGAGATTAATGTGGACACAATATAATACAGAATGGTAGGTGTTTTAACAGAAATACAGATAAAGACTATTGGTGGAGGTCATCCAAGAAAGCATCAACTAAGGATATGCTATTCAAATACTAAGCTTTACAAAAAAAAGAATAAACAATATTTAATGCATCATTTTGAAAAGAAATAGCAATTTTAAATCTACAATCATATCAAGAGAATTAGTGAAAAATTCAGTTAAAAAAATTAAAGTATCAACTATGCTATATTTTCATACTATTCTAAGACTTATCACCAAACAGCAATCAATGGTAAAGCTATGATAACATACTGATAACATACTGATAACATAGCTATCTTAGAGACTCCAGGGCACCAGGAGGTGATGTAGTTCCAGAACCAGGAATCTGAGCAGTAAATAAAGCGCGGAAGGGAAGAGAGGATAGAGCCTGATGTTTAAGAAGACAAGGCCACATGACTATCAGACACCAAAGCTCATCTCTTTTTTTTTCCTTCAAAACATATTTTATTGATTTTTTTTTTAGAGAGAGGAAGGGAGAGAAATAGAGAGTTAGAAACATCGATCAGCTGCCTCCTGCACACGGCCAACTGGGGATGTGCCCGCAACTCAGGCATGTGCCCTTGACCTCATTTCTAGTATTTTGTATACTATGTGTGTTTTTTCCACCTAGTGAAGTTCCAAACCAGTATACATTATAAGGAGGATCACTTCAGAGAAAGGACAGATAGCAACACAGTTGAGAGAAGGAGAGCCGCTCTCAAAGAAAGGCTGTCACTGAGTAAGATGGATACTGCCTTCGGATGTAGCTTCACTTACCTTCACAATTTAAATTATTTCCCCAACTTCAGGAAGGCTTACACCCTAGTTGTATCCCCCGAGTTGCTCTCCCTGTCCCTTTCTTGTTAAATGTCTTGTTATAGCAGCTGAACAGCACATTACTGCGTGCTCAGAATGATTACTAACTGAACATAAAAGAGTATGTGGTCTGCCTCAGGGGTCACTGGCAAGCAAAACAGAGTTCACGTTGTAGGAAGTCTGATTTATAAAATCAGATTAACACAGGGAAGGTGATATCCGACTTGTTTTCTCTTGCCCACTTTTGGTAACAGTCTTTTTATTCATTGTGTTTTTCATTCTACCAGCATTTTTTCATACAAACATGGGCAAATATATAAACATGTATATATTTATTCCCCCTGCTCTCATTTATATATACTGGTCTGTTTTGCTTTCTTAGCTTAATATACCCTCCTGAATATCATACTGTAAGAGAAATACAGTTATTTTTTGAAAATATTTTAAATAGAATGTCAACTATAATTGAACATTAAAAACATAAAAACAAAATATTTTAAATAATTCTACAAAAGATTCTATGCTTTAGTTCCAGTTAAGGTACTTCAAAATCTCTATAGCTGAGCTATTGGGAAAGTTCTAAACAGTTCTTTCAATATTAACTCATAAAATTTTATTGAAGAACCTATACTATTTTCCTCACAGAATATTCGCAGCAGAGTCTTATTTTATCACCAAGTTCTATTTGTAAAGTTAGGAAGAGGTACCTGGGGTCTAGGGGAGATTCCTTCTCCCACTATCTCTGCTCCTCCTCATACTTTCCTTAATCTCTTATTATGCCCCCTCCAACTTGCTTTACCTGTATTATCATATTTAATTCTCTGTGAAGTTTTTTTATTCCCATTGTACAGTTGAGAAAAATGAAGATCAGAGAGGTTAAATACTCCTAGGAACTGTCTAAACTTGAACTCAAAGCTGTTTATCATCAAAACATATGCTATTTATTGTTTTTAAATTTCATTTTTACTTATTTCCGCACAGCTTTGCTGATATATGATTAACAAATAAAAATTGTATATATTCAGGTTATACAATATGGTTTTTTAAAGATATACAATGCAATGGTTTCATGTATTTATTTATTGCGAAAGTACCACAATCAGTTAACACATCCACCACTTCAGCAAATCAACTTTTGCGTGTGTGTGGTGAGAATACGAAAGATCTACTCTTGTGGCATGATAGTATTAAAACATTTTCAACACTATATATTTAAAGAGCTAGGCACATTCGGAGAATTCCAATCGAGGATGACTACAGCATAGGGTGTGTGGAGGGAAGACTGGGCTAGAGATCAAGCTGCAGAAGAAGGCAAATTCCAGATTACAGACCTAGTTATTCCCCAGTCAAGATATAAACTTTATTCTGAAGGTATGAGGAATAATAACAAGGTTTAAGCAGGTAAATATATGCTAAAATCAGCATCTAGAAAGACACTTTGGCAAAAGTGAGGCAGATGGATGGGAGATAGCAAACAAGGTTAGAGTAAAGGCAGGCACACATCAATTACATGCACGAATAAAAGGTAATAAGGGTGGCCCGGCTGGTTGTGGCTCAGTGATTGAGCATCGACCTATGAAACAGGAGGTCATAGTTCGATTCCTAGTTAGGGCACATCCCTCGGTTTTGGGCTCAATCCCCAGTGTGGGGGGTGCAGGAGGCAGGTGATCAATGATTCTCTCTCATCATTGATATTTCTCTCCTCTCCTCTCCTCTCCTCTCCTCTCCTCTCCTCTCCTCTCCTCTCCTCTCCTCTCCTCTCTTCTCTCTCTCTCTCCTTTCCCTCCTGCTATTCAAATATTTGAAATCAATAAAAATATTTTTTTTGAAATATTTTTGAAATCAATACAAATATTTTTTTAAAAAGGTAATAAGGGTATGAAAAAAATAAAGTTACTTAATTTCAAATACAAATATGGAGTCTTTAAAATTTTCATACAAATTGAAACTTGAAAAATAATTTGTCAAGAGTAAATATGTTTAAATCCAAATTACTTTTTGTAGCTCTATCTGAACAAACTGAAAAATACTTTTGACAGATTTCCAGTTTAATCAAATGAAAAGGCACAATATCACTATTTAGAATTATGGATTTCTGAAATTGTGCATACTAATAAAAATTTATTAGCTGTTTAGTGCTATTAATTGGAAAACTTACAGATGAATTTAAAAATATAAAGACAAACTTTTTTTCTTTAGAATTGTGTTGTTAGGGTTTGTGAAATCAATTCCTTCATTTTTACAGACAACCAAATTCAAGCACAAAGAAGGCACAGTACGTGCCAAATATGCTTGGGTGCCTATTTAGGATTAGAACCCAAGAGTCAACTCCTATCTAATGAGTTTTCTCCCTTTCTCATGAAGACCTGGTAACATACGAGGGGGAAAGGTAAAGCAAGCTCACAGTAAATATAAACCACATCTAATGCTTACTGGGATCTCATTTCACCCTCACATCTACTCTACAAGGTAGGCACTGTCCATCTTACAGATGGGATACAGAGACTAAATCATTTGTTAAAGGCCACATGACCAGCAGACACCAAAGCTCATCTCTTTTTTTTTTCTTCAAAAATATATTTTATTGATTTTTTTATAGAGAGGAAGGGAGAGAAATAGAGAGTTAGAAACATCGACCAGCTGCCTCCTGCACATGGCCAACTGGGGATGTGCCTGCAACCCAGGCACGTGCCCTTGACCGGAATCGAACCTGGGACCTTTCAGTCTGCAGACCAATGCTCTATCCACTGAGCCAAACCGGTTTCGGAGAAGCTCATCCCTTTTCATCATAGTACATTCATACCAACAAGAAGATAAAAACGTTTTCTTCCAGTGTTTAACCAAATAGCAGGTATGTGTTAATAAATTCATGGACACTGACCTGTAACATGCACCTGGATACAACAACTTCAGGTACTTCGGGGAATTTTTGTCGCAGGTCATGTAAAACCTGAAAATCAATTTGGTGGCTTCCTTGGGCCATTCGTATCTTGCCCGATCAGGACTACTTATATAGCAGGCGGTTCTAGGCCTTAGTGGAAACAGTACTCATCTCTTCTGTCCAAGCATTTTCTGTGAAAGAAAGAAAAAAAGTTTAATGAGAACTGATTATAGAATGAATACTGTTGTGGATTTAAAATTTTAACACAAAAGGGTGTTGTGCTCTACTACCTAACATTTAATATAAATTATAAAAGTATTGTTTAGTCCTATAATGCTTTCCACATACGTTATACTGTCTTTTCAGTTTTTAGCTCCTGATGGCAATCACTTGTGCCCATAGGTATTTAAACAAGAAATTATTGTCCAGGTAGTCCTCTCTCATTCTTTTAAAGGGAAAAGTAACTGACTTAACTGATTTTTTTCTTAATGATTAGAGGATGGCCTGAGGAGAGCGATTCTCATTCACTCTACATCAAATTAAGAACCTGAGAAACTTTGGTTCTACAAATAACTTTGCATGCTTTGTTTAAAAATTACCTATACCCAATACATTTGACATTTTCTGAAAGGCAATCCTTAAGTGTGTAATCAGTTCATTCTCAGAGGCATAGTAGCACTTTATTCTGTGTTTCCATTAAATCAGTATTTAAAAAAATAGTAATGCTTGGCCTTAACTCCAGAGGTTCTGATTTAATTGATTGGGGAGGAGCCTGTGCGTATAAGTTTTTTAAAGTTCCTAATGTGTGGCCAAAGTTGAGAACCGTCTATCTTATTTTTATTCCTCATGTAAACCATGTTGATTCTTATTTAAGCCTCTTTGGTTATAAATAGTATATAAGTATATTAAACTAAAATAAGCATATTAAAACATTTAAAATCATGGCATTTGCTTAAAAATTAAAATACATTTCATTTTAGGATAAATTTAACAAAAAGACAGTCTCTTTAAAACAAATTTCTTCTCTGTAGTATTTATTTTAACCTCATTAACATAACCTTAAGAAAATACAGGTCTGTAAACTCTAGGAATATAGAAATTAGGTCTCAGATTCATGTTGTAAATCTAGCACTTCGTAGGCAGTTTTCAGCATAACAGTAGATATTAAACTATTTTTTAGTAAATTTAGTTACGACAGAACTCCTAAGTCCTTAACAGAATAAGTCACTTAGAGAGCATGCACAGTACAGCCTTACAGATTTTTATTATCGTTTGATTAAATTTTACTTAATTCTATGTGACTAGCTTGGTTACATATTAGGTGAAAGCACTGTCAAACCAAGTCATTTGCAATAGAGATTTCCAAAATCTGTATCTATGTAAGACACATGCACACCATTTCAGCACTGGAAGTGTTTCTACCAAAGGGCTGCAGGAGAGAAGTACTGAACATCAGAAAACGATGTTTAGAAATAATTTAAGGGTTGCCGCTCATTTTGAGAAAGCTACCCCTGACTTCACTCTGCCCCTTCCCTCTTCCGGACTAAAACTCCTGGAAAGGGTTGTTTATACTTAATCATCTTCATTTCCTTCCTCCTAATCTCTTACAAATCTACCCAAGCAGGCTTTCAGAGCTTTTCCTACTGAAACTCTACTGACCCAAACTGCCACAGCCCTTCTTCGCATTTGCAAACTAAAGGTCAGTCCTCAGCCTTCATCTTCCAGACCTCTCCTCCGGCACTCCCTCACTCTTTAAACCATTTCTTCACTTCTTTATACTCTGCTGGTTTTCATCCTAATCCACTGGCAGCTCCTTCTCCTGTTTTCCAGATTCTCCTCCTTTTCCTGACAATCTAAATGTTGGCGGGCTAGGAGTTCAGGTCTAGGTTTCTCTTCAGCTGTACCTGCACTCCTCTTCCAGGCGATCTCATGCAAACACACTGCTGTAAACAGAGCCTTGCAGACTTGTGTCTCCCCCTCCAAGGGAGTCTCGCCCTGGAGTCCCAGACTAATATGGCCTCTTGCCTGCCAGACGTGTCTCCTTCTGTATATCTGCCTGCCTGACGTGTCTCCTTCTGTATATCTGCCTGCCTGACGTATCTCCTTCTGTACATCTAAAGTCCTTCGTGTCCAACATTAAATTAACTCCCCCCATCCAAACCAATCCTTTCCCCGTCTCTGTCATCTCAGCAAATAGTACCATCATTCGTACAGCTGCTCCTTCTCTAACGTCCCACATCTAATTCATCATCAAATCATGTTAGATACATCTGCAAAATAAATGAATAAATAAATAAATAATGGATTCCCATCTCTTGTCACTGCCTTTGTCCAAGTCGCCATCATAACTCACCTAGACTGAAAGCCTCTACTCTTGTTCTACATGCCCCCCTCTCCTCTAGTGAGGGGCATGATTTTGTAAAAATGAAGTCACTCACTCTTCCTGCTCAGAATCCGGCACCACACACTCCTGGCTCACTGCCACCGCCAAACTTCACCTCCTACCGTTCTCCTTGTCCCCTCAGCTCTGAACTGCGCCTGGGTTCTGTGACTTCTCACAGAGGCCACGCTCATCCCTCCTCAGCTTCCGGACTGCATGTTTGTGCCTGGAATGCTCCCCTCGGATTGCTTGCATAGCGCCCTCTCTCACCTCATGGAGATCTCTAACCACATGCCACTTTCTCAGCGATCTATCTCAAATAATGTCACCCTTGTCTCCCAACCCATCTCATTCTTATACCCCTTTTCTTCACAGCATCTATCGACACATGACATACACTTATCTGTCTAGGTATCTCTAAACGTTAGTTCCACAGGATTAACAACTTTGAAGCTTACTGCTGTCTCCCTAGGATTTAGGTCAAAGAAGTAACATTTTGAGGAAATGAAGGTTTTACTGTTTGATTTCTTCAAATTATTTTGTTTCACGACATTTGTAATGATCTAGATATTTGTTGCTCCCAGAAGCAAGTATCTAGAGGGAGAAGCTTAGCCAGAGGGCAAAGCAAATACATTTTCAGTCTAATTCAGGAACATTTTATTATTTAAAAGAGGATAAATCATAAAATAAATTTCAACTTATTTCATTATTAAGACATATACAGAGAGCTCTAAAATTCTTTAAAAAACGATCACAGCCCTAACCAATTTGGCTCAGTGGATAGAGCCTTCGCCTGCAGACTGAAAGGTCCCAGGTTTGATTCCAGTCAAGAGCATGTACCTTGGTTGCAGGCACATCCCCAGTAGGGGGCGTGCAGGAGGCAGCTGATGGATGTTTCTCATCAAGGTTTCTAACTCTCTATCCCTCTCCCTTCTCTCTGTAAAAAAAATCAATAAAATATATTAAAAAAAATAAAAAAATTCAAATGTACAAATGTATTTGGGGGTTCCACTTCTTGTAATGGCTCAGTAGCTCCTACTACCAACTCTCTCACTAAGAACAACTATAAACAATAGACACTACTTGAAGGCAGAAAGCGGAAACAGCAATGGGGTGGAGGTGTTGGTGGTGGTAGGGACGGGGAGAAGGGAGTCAGTACTTAGGAGAGAGTACAGCCTGAGGTGACTTTCCGTTTTTAAAAACAGCTTACAGCCAGAAAGTTGGCCCCCGTCGGTTTGGGTAGATAAAACTAGACAGAAAACCTGCAGTCTCACTCACTTTCTGAAATAAAGGATAGACTCGGACATAACCACAACAGCTGAAAACTAGCGAGTAAAGCACAGGAAAACAGAAGCGCCAATTTTACATATTCTATCTACCCATATCTCTGATCCCCAATCTACACGTATGTGGGTGATTCCAACAGCCAGGCTAAGGCTAAAATCATGACACGGAGATTTCAGTCTAGAGTTTGAGTCCAGCCGAGTTAACTAAAACAGAGAAGCAAACAAAACAGCCAACCAAGTACCAATACGAACTGGAGGAACAATAGAATTCACAGTCTTTACCATGTGTCATTCATAATGCTCTTGTTCTCCGGGCCAGAAACCCATGGTTAAATACATGTTCATAGTTAGATAACTATTTTACCTTACCCACTATTTCATCTTTTGTCTGTCTCCTTCTGCTACCAGGTCTGATGCCTGCCATCTCAGTCTATCTTGCTATCAACTTTTTACTCTCTTTTTTCACATCATTCAAAAATAGAAATTAAAAGGTGGTGTGGTACATTATGAGATATTTAGAGAACGGAGCAAGAGAAAGGTAGGGCCCAAATCATGGAGTATTTTATAGGCCATTAACACTGGGAGGTTTTACTTTCAGAGTAATGGGGAGCCACCTAAAATATTTAAGCTCAGAAGTAGGGAAGGTGATATGATCGGGAAATTACACCAATATGGAGAATCACTGGCTCTAACGTAAGAGAAAAGGGCAAAAGAATATGTGAGAAGACCAGTTAGGAAACTGCTGTAGTCTAATCAGGAAATGTAACAGCCTGTAACTGCAGAGAAACCAATGGAGACTGAATAGAAGGAAAAACTTAAAATATATTTAGGAAATAAATTACTTTGTTCTTTAGATTCCACATAGGAGTGAGCTTGTGTGATACTTGTCTTTCTTTGGCTTATTTCGCTTAGCATAATACTTTCCATGCTGTCTCAAAGGGTAAGAGATCCTTCCTTTTTACCGCTGTATAGTATTCCAGGGTGTAAATGTACCAGTTTTTTTTTTTTTTTTTTTTTTTAATAATACTCATCTACTGGACACTTGGGATGTAACCTCTGGAAATAGTAATTTTTTTTCCATGAATGTTGGAAAAAACAGGACCTAGGAAATCTGGTAAAAGTATGTCACGTGACAGGTTCGAGAAAAGCTTTGTCACCCAGCAGACTCCTTGCTAGACTTCCTCTCTTACCCGTCTGTCCAACTTTACCTCTTAAACCAACTCCTGGCAACAGATTCTTTATACTAACAATGGTTCAAAGTGGAGAAAGTGACTTACTCACTGCTACATCCTAAATATTTAAAAAGTGTATGGCAGCTAGAAGATGCTTAGTAAATACTTGTTGCAAGGAATCTCTAAATATGCATCAAAATACATATATATTTTAAAGACTACTATAAAACGTATGAGTTCCTCCGAACTAAAGTGTTTTCCTTACCCTCGGCTAAGAGTCAGTGCTGCCATGATACCTAGCTTTGAAACTGCACATTTGTTCCAATATAATTGATATATTGGGGAACAATTTAAGCATTGATTAAATTTTGCTGTGATTCTGTATGTGAGAAATACTAGATGGATGCAGAAAGTCATATTCACCTAAACAAGTTAATACACAGAATGTAATATGAACACACCTCAAACATCCGGGACTCCCTCCCGCACTGCATCTGTCTGCAGTCAGCCACACCCATCCACACCTTGTGTTAAAACTTTCCTTCTGATTTCAGCAAACCCTCCTTTAACCGCTTCACAATAAGCTGCCATACTTATGTTCACTTCCATAAGCAAACCAGGCTTTTTCAAAGCAAAGAACAATATTTATTGTATAAATGCTGTATAAGTTTTTATGCATTTCTTAACCACTTAACATTTATACTACCATGCTTTTTTAAGGTTCCTATCTTTTTTTAATGTTCACTTAATGAAGTTTTTGAGTGTTGTACCCCAAATTCTATTTTTTCCACAAACCCTGTTTTTTTTGGTACAATTTGCAAAGCCTGGTCATTTTTAGAAATAAATACCCATGTCAAATGTTAACAGAACTACTGCAAAGCCCCCACAACTATTAACACTCTCTTCCCCAGCATGTCTAATGGGAAGGCAGAATGTTTCAATTTAACTTTGATTGTCAATATGATGTTAACAGTTTCTTATCACTAATTGTAATGTGTCTCTTCTGTGGACTGCCTGACATTACCACATTGCAGTTATTCTTTAAAGAATAACTATGATAGAAAGAAGCGATGTTATGCAATAAAAATAGGATGATGCTATAATTTTTAAATAAAAGTTAAAGCAAATCTTGAAGCCTTTTGGCCTGAAAGAAGATTTTAGGATTTAGCCAGAAAAATAATTATATTACCTGCCTAATCACATATACAATTTTAAGCACCTTTTACATTATTGGTGTATTATGTAAATACGTCATCAAGTGCCAGTTAGGTAATAACTGATGCACTTCACATTTTTTCCCTTTTAATGTTTTATTACCTACCACATATAAATTATAACTACACAATGTAAGTCTCATTCAAGATGATGGCTTGAATCATAAAATTTCAAGTGTGAAATGTACTGTTTATTTCAGAGGGAAAGTAAGCAACACAGCCAGTCTTGTCTAGTTTTGTGACTCAGAGCTTTAAGAGGTAAACTTAAATCACATGGCACGTTCAGAAAAGCCTCATCCCCCGATGACGAGGGGGTCAATGAGGTGCTACAGCACATAAGAATTAAGACTCCAATTGCCTACAAGCCATGAACAGTTGTATTCCTCACATGATGAGTGTGCACTTCACATTTTTTAACTTTAAAATAATTCATAAATGCCATTAAACATGAAAAATTTCAAAATTATTTTTAACAGCAAGTTACTAGAATTGTATTTCTTGGAACATGATGTTACAAATTTACGAGGACAAAGCAAAATTCCCTCCCCACCCCAAATCTATAATATTAAACTATTTTTCTACAAGTATGAAAATTATAGCTATGTAATAAAAAATCTAAAATTCAAATACTAACACCATTCAAGATTAAAAACAAAATAAATATAACCTGTCTTTAGCATAAAACAGACATCAGATTCAATCATTTTACATAGTTAACCAGTTATTTGCAAAAATAAGATAACAGTAACATACCAAAGCAATCATCTGAATGCTACTTAATTTAGTTTAACTATCATGTTTAGAGTTCTTTTTAAGCTAGAAGGGAGCAATGAATTATGTTACCAAACAATAGATTTCTCAATTTTATAATTCTATACTAATTTACTTTCTAAAGAAAAATAATAAACATTAATAGATGAAGTAACATAATATTCTACACTACCTCTTCTTAAAAATAAAGCTTCCCAATTTTTCCTTTTAGTACACCGCCTCAAGTCTATGAATGCTGATCATTTCTTATGGCTAAAGGCTTACCAGTAATACGTTCTTCTAAAAGGAATGTGCAATTCAGCCACACTTGGCAATTTATGTATGTGGTTTTGTGGTGAGTGCTACCATTTTCTAAGGATCAGAAAAAGTGCAATAAATCTAAGACAGAATGGTTATAATTCATCAAAACATATTATATAACGACCTTTTTGTGTATTTTCCAACTCATCTCTCATTATTTTCCAATACGTTAGGGCTTTAAGATAAAAACAGTTACTGTTTAGTGCCCCTCGTTTTACTTAATTTTTGGATAATCCATCTTATGCATAAATATAATCTTTAAGAAAAAGATGATATAAATATGTGATTTGACAATAAGGTCCTATTTATTAGTAAAAGGTGGAAAAAGGAGAAAGAAAACGAAAGTACTTGAAAGAACCAATTTCCATTATCACATCAACCATACACATTTGTATGAACCAGTGAACTTGATGACATGTGGTAACTGTAACACTTTGGTTAAAATATTAATCTAAAATGGCATCTGATTATAAAGATTAAGAGAAATTTACTCGAACTTCCAACAGCTGATGCCCATGCAGTTTCAGTCCTTTCTTGGCTGTTTTTCTGTTCTCCTATCACTCTGCCCATCTTCTTTCTGATGTCACGGCTCTCAGTGACTTTCCCAGCATGAACTGATAGCCAGATGCTAGGCATGTGTTATGGCTCTGGGGTGACACTGGGAGTGTGGCTGTGAGTGTGACGACTAAGTTCACAAGTGAGACATAATGTTGTTATTGATGTCTTAAAGCTTTTCACAACTAACCAAAAGTTAAATTGGCAAATTGTAAATTATACACATACAACTGAATGGTAATCTGACAGCTATGGTAAATTATGAGACCTCGAAGCCCGCTAACAAAGATAAAATCTATGTGGCAAAGGAAAATATTTAAACCAGATTTCATCACTATAATAGCACTCAGAATCTTAAAAAGAGAATTCAACATGAGCAAAGTAAAACTAATAAAACAATATTGAACTGAATCAAGTTTCTAAAATACAATATGTATATAATACAATAATTTTCTTAAGTACATGCCAGTCTTTCAAATCCAACACTTGATTGTATAGATGGCTATTCGTCTTATTATAGCTATGGTAAATGAATTTTTTTTGTTTTATTATCAAGAATCATCTCAGAACTGTATAGAAACTCCTATCTCAGTAGGTTTATTATATATAAGTCTGTCTCATATTTTTCCAATAATGATAGGTACCCTTAGAGAATATTCAATTAATAATATTTTTATTATTAAAAAATGAATAAAAAAGAAACCAGAATTTCATCCTATAATATTTATCCATAAATACAGGAAAACTTCCTAATGAAATATGAACTCTGAACTGTAAAATATATTTAAGTGATAATTTAATTAGCAGCTTTATAAAATAACATTTTATAATGTATTTTTAATATATTTTTATATGTATCATCTGTGTGTGTGTATATATATATGTGTATATATATATACACATACATATATATATGTTACTTAATAAATTCATTGAATGCCTAAAATTTAACACTATAATTGGTGCTAAAATATTAAAATGAATAAAAGCACAAATTTTAGAAGGAAAGACCAACATCAAAGACCTGTAATAACTGAGTGGTTGCAGATACAATGTGCAGCACAAAGGGAAAAGGAGGGCCAGTTAATTCTGATATAAAGGGAGGATTTAGGAAAGGATTCGCTACAGCATGTGACGGCTGAGTTGGACCTCAGAAGATGGAAACATGTTTACTAGGTGGACAGGTGAGAGAAAAAGAAAACTTCAGACACAAGTAGTTGCCTGGGGAAAGACTTCCAGGAGTAAACAGCTTCCAGGAGAGAACCTGGGAAAGATGAGTAGCTGGCTAATGGTGAACTGCAGAGACTGAGACTAAGAAGGAGAAAGTGGGAGGAAGGATGAGGCTGAAGAAGAGGGGTAGGCAGGTTTACATTATAGAAGAGATCTATCTACACTGCCCTCCTTTGCACCATGCATGCTACATCCCATAAGTCAGCAAACACAGCATGCTTCTCACTTTCTTGATTCAGATCATTTCTCTCTGAAGTTCCAGGCCCTGCCTGGTTCTGTGACTTTCTACCAAGTCCCAGAGGTGGACATGCATGCATCCAGCAATATTTACTCTGTGCCACACAGAGGTGTATAAGCTGCAATGACGTCAAGAGAAAGAAATGCCTAAACTTGGAATTAAGAACAGGCAGGAGAAACTTCACTGAGAATGCAGCGCTCAGGCTTAGCCATGAGAAATAAAGAATGGAAGTCTTGCAGGACAGCACTGGTGACTGTATTGGAGGAAAAGCCATGACAGAACATGATTAAATCTGAGGAATTCTGGCTACAACGCTGGAAAGTGAGATGAAGATGAAAAGGCGGGAAATTTTCAGTGAAAAAATATAAGTTTTCAGATAATGTCAAATATACACATAAGAAAATTCTACGAGTCTGAAACTTTCTCATAGATATGACTCACTTTTTAGTTCACCATTTCTGGGCTCCATTCCACAAACATTGCCTCCTATATGCCACGCAATGTGCTCTCATTATGAATAAATGAATAAAATAGTCCGTGCTTTTGAGAAGATTATAGTCTAGATTTCGGATTTACGCTGAACTTCTCACAGCACATCTGTTATGTCATTTTATCCTCCCCACATATGAAGCAAAGAAGACAACTGTCATACCCTGGTTTTTAAAACTGAAGAGAATCGCAGAGAGACATATTAACAGATATTTAGTTTCAACGGAGTCAGTAGCAGATCAACTGTGGTGTCACTACTCACTGTTACTACAAGCAGTTGGAGATGGGTTGGGTGAAGGAAATTAGTTGCTAGTAATAAAGTACCAGAGTTCTACCTCTTTCTCTCTATAAATTAAAGCATCTAATCTAGAAACAAACACCGGTGTTCAAAGAGGAGCATACAAGGATGACCACTTCAGTGTGTATTAGCGACCTGAACATTCAGTGAGGAATGATGAAGTAAATCATTGTATAGCAATTCTAAGGAATACCATGTAATTATTTTAAGAAGTGGAGTAAGATATCCAGATAATTATATGGAAAGATTTGTAAGACATTACCAAATGAAAAAAAGATGCAAAACCCATGTACTAGAGATTTGTGTGTTTTTTTTTAAGTTACAAAAGAGATAAACTTTAAGCAGATATTTTTATATGTATGTACAGTAAGGGTTCTAAAAGGGTATCACTCATTATTTGGAAGAGGGAGTTAGGTAAAGGGACTCATGATAGAAGATGGTCCAAGGAGATTTAATTATCTCTGCCATGTTTTCATTTTTTACAAGAAAATATATATGCATGTATATTTGTCATAAACAATTGAGATAATCAGAGCAGAATATTTCCTTATAAAATTATTTCTTATATATTTTCACATAACACAACTTGTATCCTGATACATGGGTAGGAGAGTAATAGTAGGATGGAATGAGTTATTTGAAAGTACCCGTACTTAGTCAACTATATGTGATTTCAAACACTTAAAGGTCTATGTTACCTATGTTGAAACTGTTACTAATATAGTTGTTAACAGCTGCAACAATTATCAATTTTTGGGATGCTGGACAAGTGAGATCTACAGTTATGTTTTAAATTAATTTAATTTATTCACGACTACCTCTATGTTTAGTCTTGTACCTTATAATCAATCCACTGGTTAAAAAAAAAGGCCTGGTCTCTTTCTCTTTTTCCCTGAGGCTATCCTTACATAAACTAATACGCAGCCTCAAACTAAGTGACAGGGTGAGGAGCATCCAGTCCCGCAAAATCCTTTGGTCTGGCCCTGCCGAGGCATTAGGGCGAGTTAATTCAATGTTTGGCCAAATGTAAGAGGCTAATGTTTAAGCTGGTATTTTTATAAAGCTCACAAATGATGTTATAAATACCCAAATGGCCCTTGGCAGAGAAAAGGTCCCCACACCCCTTGTTTAAATGTTTAGAAGAAAGAGGTAAGGGGCAGTGGAAAAATAATATTGTTCCTATCTTAAGAATCTCCCCCAATAAATGCAACACTCTTATAGGAATTTATCACAAATAAATGTGGACAAGAACAATTTTCCGAGCTTATAATTACTAGACCTGTACTAAATGATTAACATGTATTATTTCTCACAACATTCCCGTGGGAAGGATTAAATGAGAAATTGCACGTAAAATTTTTCACACACAATCCCTGACATATAATAAATGTTGCTCTTCTTTAGGTATTACTATTGCCTAATCTTTAACTTTACCGAGCAACCCTTGCTCTGCCACACTGTTTTTTCACAAGACTCACGGATTTAAATACACCAGGGCTAAAGTGTCTTCAATGGATTCCATCATCTACGGAATGAAATCAAACTCCTCACTGGACTTTTGAAAGCATGTATAGCATAGCTCCATCTCCCACCACATCATCCTGTACCCCACCAGTCTCTAGGCACACTGGATTGCTCACAATTTCTAGATCATCTTACTTACTTTCATTTCCATAAATTCTATCAATCCTTCAAGGCTCAGTAAAAACATTGCCTTCCCTAAAAAAATTGATTCTCTCTGGTACTTTCAAGTACATTGTTTGTACCTCTATTATGATACTCTAAAAAATTTACTTGTCTGTAAACTCACTGAAAATAATGTTTATTCATTTTGACATCTTGACTGTGTCTAGCAGAGTGCTTTAAACACAACTTGAATTCAATAATATAGATTTTTTTTTACCATTACTGATAGCCCAAGTGATAACTAATAAGATTTGAAATTCAGATGCAATTCCCTCTACAATTTCTCCTTTAATTCATTTAACAGTGGTAATGCTCCTATAATTTTAGTAGTAGCTCCCTTTCCAGTCCTAATTCAATGCTCAGATTAAATTTTTTTTCCCAAAACAAATTTTACCGAAAAAATAAAATGTGGCACATAATCAGTGACCTAATGCTAACTAGAAGGCTAACATTAAATTAATTATACATTAAAAATGGAGGAATATAAAGAAAGTACAAGATAGAATATTAGTGTCATCTCTTAAGATAACAATTGGAATATATAATAAAATTCCTCTGTTCAATACTGGTAATCTCTAACCTATCTGAATTGAACTTTAAAATCAAAAGATATTTATGGTTATCTTTTTTAGTAAATAAGACATCTTTTATGGATTAATTCTGTTTCTAAATCTGTACAAATTGGTAAAAGCAATAAAGGTCCTTAAAAGCTACCTGACCTCAACCCTCAAACTATTCAAAAGTTTTCTCTTGGTTAAAATCTAACGCAGCAGGAAACCTCAGTTTTAATTTTGTTGCTAAAATTCCAACTACTTTCTAGTCTGGTTTCTTTTTTCTTTTGAACACTCAAAAAATATAGCAAATATTAGTTACATATTTGCATTTAAAATAATTAAATTCTTCAGGTAACAGTTCTATGTAATACATTCCTTGGTTGTATCCAGAAATCTTACTTATGCCTTCCAATTACTGAAGAATATATTTACTCTTTACATGAAGACACTTGTAGTATAGAATGGGTGAGCAACTCAGGATGGAGAACTAGTTTCATTTTACTTAATTCCCTCTATTACTTGTACTATATGTGAATCTCTGAAGGGAAGACAGTTCTGCTGTGATTATTGTTTACTTTTTAATGAAGACCAGGTTATTTTTTGTACATTTACAGGGTTTAACTCAATAGGATTTCACATTTATTTTTCTTAATTATTTCTGGATTAGTTTGCTACCACTAGCAAACAGTTCCATTAGAAATATTCAGGCAAAAGGTATGTTAAGGTCAATACTAGCTGCAAGTTACCTAGATGTTAGGGAGGATACTATATCGTAAAGCAAGATGACCACAGATTTGGAAAGTCAAGTTTGGGTTATTATGGATTCAATTGTAAGGCAGTTACATAGGCTAAGCTTGACCGGTGCCAGTGACTTTAGCATACCTGGAAATAGAAAAATTCAAACTGTAGCTGTTCTTGGTTGGCTCACTGCCATTTTTGCAGCTTACAAATTTTTAATTAAGTAACTGCAGTGAGCTCATCTCTACTGGATACTTCTTTCCCAGGGCAGGTCCAGGAACGGGGGCTGGAGCCTTGAAAGCAGAAGAGAAACTAGAGTGAACTAGAGGCAGCAGAACAAGAAACGTGACCAGACAACATTATGAGATCTAACAGCAGTGAGGTGGTTCCCAACGTCTCTCACATGAAATATTTAGAAGTGGACAGAGGGTCTCTTAAATGATAAGTTATCAGAAAATGCTATTTACATGAGGTGTCATTATTTTTCTCTTCCCAGCTCTATTCTGGACTCCCGATTCTAGAAACTGAAATAGTAGCTTTTATGAAATCTCTAGTGGCTTTTAGCAACAGACTGTCCAACATCAGACCACAGAGTATACGAGAAAGAGAAAAACAATAAACCCCAATTCAATGGGAAAACTTTCCAAAGTCCTCATTTTCAGGTCATTTTGTTTTTCTCTTTTGCCTGCTATCTTATTTACAATAGTCTTCTAATTGTTGCCCTAATTTCCTAAAATCAACTCTCACGAGATTTAAAAAAAAAAATGCTTTCGATACATCTAAACAGTGAATTTAATTCCAAGTTCTAATAAAAAACAAACTTGGTAATTCTTCAAGAGGGAGGCAAAGAATAGCTCGTAAGAAATTCTTCTTTTGCATTGCCAAAATAGAGTCAATGATTTAACATTTTCTGTTAGGTCCATATTAATAAAACCACCACCATACAACTAGGAAGGTTACAGAAATGGTAGGACGTTAAAAGTAGACTGGCGTACTAATTAGATCGCCCAGGCCTGCAAACAATGTCCCTTTACTTGGCAGGCTAGCGCCCTAAGAGTTTCTCCACGAAACCAATCCCCCAGCAGGCAACATAAACTGAATTCCCTGCCGCTGCCAAATGATGGCTGCTTGTGAGAACTGTAACAGGACCAAAAAAAAAAAAAAAAAGTGAAGACAAGGATTCAAATAACTTCTTGTGGTAACTAGCAATACAACAAAGCAAAATAGTGTAAAAGTAGTTTCTGAGAAAAATGCAAAATTTCCATCACTGTGATGGCATATTGTCAGTAAAAAAAAAAAAAAGTCTGGGAGAGAGAGATCTAGCCTTGGACTAAAACTCTGCAGAAGATTCCTCTCTATGAAATGAGCACTGATTACCATGAGAATTAGCTAAAGTCTATAAAGCACCTAAAAATTGGGCACATACTAGGTATCCAATACATTTTTTGTTTTAAACATGGGTATACTTCAGTGTTCCTTTTCATAAATGCTAAAGCAACAGCTGTGTAACTAGTTTTAAATAAATCATCTGCATCACATCTTAAGAGATATAACTCATTTTTCATCATTGCTTGCAGAACTACAAGATAAATGTGTGAGAGAGTTCAATTCTGCAATTTACTTAAGAGATAAAATTAATGATGAATAAAAATATAGAAATTTACGTCTAGGATATAGAGAGAATTAGTGGCAAACAAAAAGACATGTAATTCTCCTCCAAGTAAAATAGAAAATACTTTTGTCACACGCCTCCTTAAGGTTACACAGTGCTTTTAAAAAAAAACACAAAAGTATCAATACATGATACAATTCAGGTCTTTAAGTCAGAAAATGCCTTAAGGGCAAAGAAAACCCTTAACTTTTGTGCAATAATTTCCCTCTTACTGATAGAACAGTGGGTTCCAAACAAAATTATTATTTACCAAATAAGGCTCAAAGATCAGATTACACCTTCCCCGGTATTACTAAGCAACAGAGCAAGTATCTCAGCCACAGGAATAAAAAAACAAACAAACCCTTAAAGTCATTCTAAATGTATTTACTGCTGCAACTTTATTTCAGAGTACTTTTTCTTTATGTATTTTTATTGATTTCAGAGATGAAGGAAGAGGGAGAGAAACATCACTGTTGAGAGAGAATCAGTGATTGGCTGCCTCCTGCCCGTCCCACACTGGGGATCTAGCTGCAACCCAGGCCTGTACCCTGAGCTCCCGCTGGGCCCAAAGTAGTTTTTAGAAGCGAACTTGGAAAGTGTCTTATTCAAAATACACTGCAATTTACTTAGAGATAAAACTAAATAACCAGTGCATTCCCCAGAAGGCAAAAAAGTATTTTCAGAATGAGAATCCCTATTAACCCATATGGATACTTTCAGTTTAAAGGACATTAAAAGCAACAACAAAAATAAACACAACTCCCCTCCCCCCACTTTAGATTAACTAGGTTTCATACTGAAATCTCATTACTCACAGTAATATTTCAGTTGATTCTCTTGGCTTTTCTATACATACAATGTCACTTATAAATAATGAATTTGCCTCCTTCTTTTCAAATAATTACACCTATTTTGTTTATTTTTTTGTCTAATTACATTGGCCAGCATTCCCAAGACAATGTTACATAATACTAATGCTGGCCACACTTTGATTCATGGCTCTTTAAAAGGAATTTTGTACTTCACTAAATATTTTTTACCATAAAAAAATGCTGACTTCTGGTGTGAGATATATAAAATCTTAAGTACATTAATTTATTCTTGTTTCACTAGGATTCTTATCAGAAGTAAACGTTCATTTCTCCTCCTTTTTGGTTCCTTAGTCACTTCCCCCCTCACCTACTGATATGATTTAATTTGATTTATCCTGATAAAATCCTATGGTGAATCCGATTACAGTATTATTCTGCTAATGTAATGCTAGATTCCATTGGATAGTTTCATTAAGCATTTTTTTGCAACAACTTTTGTGAGGTTGGTGTGTAGTCTTTTGGGCTCATATTTTGCCATGTTGTGTGCTGTCTCTGTAAAGAACTGGGAAGCTGGCCCTTTGCCTCCTCTGTTCTAATACAGTTATCTGGTGCTTGATATTTTAAGGAACTCAACAGTATAACCTCCTCCTGGGTCTGGTGATTTTTTTCGGGGGGAAATCTCCTATTAACCAGTAAGACGAGCACTTTTTATTTGTGGTTCCAAATCCTAACCCTTTCCTATTTTCTTGACGAAACCAACCCTTCTTTTCAATCTCTCCCTTCAACCTATGAACATGTTTAAGTCTGATGTATCTTACACATACATCCATGTACACACTCAGATCGCAAAAATTTTCTTTGCCAGTTATGTCCTGTTTAGCAAGCATTTACTCACAAAGCTATTTAATGAAGTTGCTATTTCCCAGGCACTGAGGAAACAGTGAGCTGCAGCTCCTGTCCTCTAACTTCTAATCCAGGAAGAAACAAACATGAATACAAAACCTGCGAAGGCGATGTAAGGAATGCCTATGCCGTGCCAGTCCACGTATTTCTTACCATTCACACCATGCCCAACTCAGCTACTGAATACTTACTCTTTGGCTTCAGCTTGTTTTAATCTGCCCTCAAGTTTCTTCCCTTGATATTACTTTATTCAAATAAAAAATCCAGCCTCTTAAGGATCCTCCTTCACGTTTTTGCAATAACTTAGGTCCATACATATTTTTAAGTTTTATTAGGCACTTCTAATTCACCATTATCATTTGATCCTTATGAAAACCACTGAGAAAGGCTAGGTGATTATTACTCTCACTTTGCAAGGTTCAGAAAGTTAAGTAATTCACTGATTATCAAAACTCCAATAAGCAGCAGAGTTAGGGACAGAAACGCATTCATGGCTTTCTAATTCTAGGTCCAGGGTTCCTACTTATTAACTTGACTGATTGATTACTAACTTGAATGATTAGTGATCATTCTTTTCTTGAAAACTTTTCTGGTCAATACTGTTTTTCTAGTTTCCAAGGATCCTTATTTTTGTGTTTGTTCTTAATGTTTATCAAAAGTACGTAGGTGCAAAGTTATGATGCTCATTCTCTACCTTCTATCTATCTTATCTACACTTAAAAGCATAATATAGGGAGGCCTTTGAATTAAAGTTTTCTATTTCACTTGATGGAACTTAAATATTCAGAATCATAGAATTCGATACGGAAAGGAGCCTTACAGATTATCTAGTCCAACACCTTTATTTAATAGAAGGAAAACAAAGTTCAAGTAACACAAATTGTTAGCAGAACTTGAATAAAAGTTTATGACAAAATTTGTCTTTTATTACGTATGAATACCAAAATAAATGCATATATTTATACACAGTAAATATAAAGCAATTAAACTAATTTTAAGTGTCATTACTGGACCTTATTTCATATTTGTTAAAGATTTGTCCCTATTTCTAAGAGATTTTATATGACAGTGTTAATGTACTGAGTCCAGTATTAAAAGGAATATTTTTAAAAAGTCACAGAACAGCATTACAGTTAAAACCTACTCAGTTCTCTATATTCTGCATTAGTTATCTATATTTCCGATTTCTAAAGTGAACTGGCGATCAAAAAATCACACCGCTACCTGTGTTCTGGGTTGCTATCATGCCCCATCTACAAGGCAGGAACAGATATCCCTCGACTGCTTGCTATAAAGCACTTGGATCCGTGCCTGGTACATAGTAAGCATTCAAAACATATCAGCTACCACTGCTGCTGCAAAAAACTGCTCCTTTTGAATATACTTATGTCATTATAAATAAGGCATATTAACAATTCAACTGTGCAGACAAGAATCCTGTTAGTGGACAAGTACCTCACTCCACTCCTGCTATTTCCCAGGTGAGCAGGGTCCCAATTCTTATCTAGAAGACCCTTCCAGCCACTCCCACCTACAAGTCTGAAGGCTCTCAAAATCCAGAGCTAATTTTTAAAGGAAATTTCATACATCAGGACATCTGAATTTTTAAGTTCATTTACCCACAATATGAAATAGATGAGACATAAAAGGGAAACTCATGTGAAGCAAGTTAAAACTTAAACTCTTTTCTAAATTAGCTTCCCTCCTCAGCTTCTCATTCTATAAGACATAGCAATTCTCTTTTTAGCCTGGTAACTGAAGTTATCTAAGCTCTTCTCTTACCTTCCTTTAAAGCTCATCCATTTAATAACGATCACTCCTTAAAACACAATTCCTAAGACTCGCCTCACTGGATGCTAGTCAATACAGTCTACAGTCACTTCCACATTACTGAAATCTAAAAAGTACTGAAAAGATTTTTTTCATGAAACTTCATGTCAAAACTTATCTGGTAGTGGCAAAAATCTGCTTTGAACTGATATGAGACTATTAATAGGCTATATTTGGCCTGCTTACTGTGACTATTTCCATGTTTCATGACAAATATCAATGTTTAATTACTGACGCCTCAGACTCACTGAGGTGTTAAGTAATATATAACACCAGAGGCCCCGTGCACGAATTCACGCACGGCTAGGATCCCTAGGCCTGGCCGGTGATCGGGGCCAATTGGGGCCTTCCAGCTACTGATCCAGGATTCCCCTTCGGGGCTGCCAGCTGCCAGCCGGGGTCTTCCTTTGCTCTGCACTCCCCCTGGTGGTCAGTGCATGTCACAGTGAGCGATCAAACTCCTCGTCTCCCAGTTGAACTCCCAAGGGGACAATTTGCATAGTAGGCTTTTGTGTTATAGAATATACACTATGCTAGCTTTCTAAAACTAAAAATTTTGAATTCTAAAACACAGTTGTCCTCTGGATTTTGGATAAGGTATTGTGGATCTGTGCATTATTATTTCAAGAATCCTAAAGTAGGCACTCTATTCCTTTCTGATACTTCCCCTTACAGGCCATGCATTTCAGCTGAGTATTTACCATCAAGTCCTGTAAGTCCTTCTTTCTAAACACCTCTTGGAACCGTCAAGCCTACTCCACCCCTAATGCCACCACCCTATCCCAATCACCCAACATCTAAACGACCTGACTCACAACTGACCTCCCTGCCCCCGAGGACTTCCCACCTGACCTATCAAGTACAAGAATAAGAAATGGCTCTACATAATCTCTTTAAATATTATAAATATTATACTCCTTTGAACAAGAAATTAATAAACTGAAAGATATATACAATAAGAGGTAACATAAGTGATTGTGGGATTATAGGCAATTTTTTTTTACCTTGAAATCTTAGCTTATCTATAGTTGTGAGTTAAAAAGAGGTCTCCCCTCTTTTTAAAAACTTAATGCAATTTTAAAATGTTCTAAATTAACATTTATTTCATAATTAAGCAAATGAAAAATTCACTAGGCTTAGCATTTCAACTAAAAAGTACTGACGTGGTTTTCCTACCCATCTCCAATTTGGTTCTACTAGATCTGGTGCCAGGGACTTCCTAGGCCAGTCTGGGGAAAGCTCCATATTTCCATTTTAAATGCATAATATACAAAGTATATGATTACCAAGAAAGAAAACTTTAGGAAATCCAGCAGAAGATGGTGACACTGACCTTGGGAATAATGGAAAAGAGGCTAGGCAGGAAGAGAGGAAGACCAAGAACTTACTAAACGGGGGTCAGAAGGTTAGATAAAATGCAGACAAGAATGGGATCAAGAGAGACAAATGAAAAAAGGCTTAACAATCATTATTATAGCCTTCAAAAAATGCAACTGCCTTATGACCAGCAATTCCACTTCTGGGCATTTATTTTTATTAATTTCGGAGAGGGAGAGAGAGAAACATCCATGAGGAGCGAGAACCAGTGATCCGCTGCCTCCTGCATGCCCACACTGGGGATTGAGCCCACAACCCGGGCATGTGCCCTGACCGGGAATCAAACCTGGATCTCCATGATGCTCAACCACTGAGCTATGCCGGCCGGGCTCTGGGCATTTATCTAAAGAAACCCGGAACACTAATTCAATGCCTATGTGTTTATTGCAGTGCTATTTACAATAGCCAAGATTTGGAAGCAGCCCAAGTGCCCCTCTGTAGATGAGTGGCTAAAACAGCTATGGCACATTTGCATAATAAAATACTACTCGGCAGTAAAAGGAATAAAATTTTACCCTGGACCTGAAGAATGTTATGCTAAATGAAAAAAGCCAGTCAGAGAAAGACAAGCACCATATGATTTCATTCATATGTGGAATCTAAACAAACAAGCAAAATAGAGACTATTCATAGACACAGAGGACAGAGAGCAGCCCGAATGAATCTTTACAAAGAAAAGTTACCATCAGTTAACCGTTTAAAGAAAACCAATATGATCATAGGATCAATTAAAGCAGAAAAGGCACTTGACAAAATTCAGTACTCAATCACGATAAAAATTCTTAAACTAGAAACAGCTTGTCAACCTGATAAACAGAATCTGCAAAAAACCTACAACTAACATGTATTTAATGGTGAAAGACTGATTGCATTACCTGTAAGATCAGGAATAAGACAGCTTGTTTGATTTCATTGCTGCTATGACACATAGTACTGAAAGTATTAGCCAGAGCAGTAAGGCAAGAAAAGGAAATAAAAAGGAACATAGAAGGGAAAACATGTGTCTATTCACAGACACATTAAAAAACATACGGAATCAAAAAAAAAAACCCTCCTAGAATAGTTTAGTTTAGCAAGGTCTCAGGATCCAGAGTCAATTCACAGACATTAACCACACTGCTATAAATTTGCAATGAATAACTGAAAAACAAAATTAAAGACACAGCAGCACTTCTAATTGCTCCAAAAAATAAATGTTTCTAGGTGTAAATCTTAAAAGACCTCCAATGTACAAGGAAAGATACACTGTGTCCATGGATTAAAAAACAAAATAAAAATGTCAATTTCCCAAATGAACTATGGTTTTAATGCAGTTCCTACCAAAATCCCAGCAGGATTATTTTGTAGACTTGAAACTTTACATGTTAAGGAGTTGGAACAGCTAAAACAATTCTGAATAAGGAGAATTAAGTTAGAAGAATTTGCTACCTGATTTTAAGACTTACTATATAGCTACAGTAAACAAGACAGTACTTCCTGGTGGAGGGATAGCCTCAAAGATCAATGGCACAGAACAGAGAATTCAGAAATAGATTCTCACACAAGTACAGTCATCTGATTTTTGACAAAGGTGCCAGTGCAATTCAAAGGAGGAAAGATAATTTTTTAAAAGATTTTTAGAGAGGGAGGGAGGCATGGAGGGAGGGACATTAATGTGACAGCGAATCATTGATTGGCTGCCTCCTGCATACTGCCTACCAGGGATGGAGCCTGCAACCTGGGCATGTGCCCTGACTGGGAAACAAACCAGCAACCTTTCGGTACACAGGACAATGGCCAATTAACGGTGCCACACTGGCCAGGACATGGAGGAAAATATATTTTTTTCCCAACAGATGGTGTAGAAACAACTGGATATCCATAGACAAAAAATAAACTTCACATTTTTATATAAAAACTAGAGGCCCGGTACATGAAATTTGTGCACAGGTAGGATCCATAGGCCTGGCCAGCGAACAGGGCCAATCCAGGCCTGCCTTCCCCCGGCTGCCAGCTGGGGCCTTCCTTCATTCCGCACCCTCTCCCCCCATGTGGTCAGTGCACGTCATAACAAGTGGTTGAACTCCTGGTTGGTCAAACCCCCAAGGGGACAATTTGCATATTAGCCTTTTATTATATAGGATTAAGTCAAATGGATTATAGAATTATGTATGCAAGATATAAAGCTTTTAGAAGAAAACAGTAGAAAGTTTTTGGGATCTGAGGATAAACAAAGAATTCACAGACTTGACAACAAAGGCACTATCCATGAAAGAAAAAGTGGGTAAATTAGACTTCATCAAAAACATTTTTGTTTGCTCTGCAAAAGCCACTGTTAAGAGGAAGATAAGCTGCAGACTATGAGAAAATACTTACAAATCACATCCTCAAAAAAGGACTTGTATCCAGAATATGTAAAGAACTCACTACATTCAAGAAGAAATCCATAATCCCATTAGAATATGAGCAAAAGACTTGAACACACATTCACCACAAAGAACATATAGATAGCAAAGCACATGAGTACATGCTCAACATCATTAGCCATTAGGGAAATGCAAATTAATGGTACAATGAGATGTTACGACACACCTATTAGAATCACTGAAATAAAAAATAAATACCAAATGCTGGCAAGGAAGTGGAGAAACTGAGTCTCACACATATTGTTGGTGGCAATGTAAAACGACGCAGCTGCTCTGGAAAATGGTAGCTTCTTACAAAGTTAAACACACACTTATCACACAACCCAGCACTTGCACTCCTGGGAACTTACTCTAGAGAGATAAAGATGTATTTTCACATAAAAACCTGTACAAAACGATTCACAGCTGTTTTATTTTTATTACTCCAAACTGGACACCAAAAATCCTTTAGTCAGTCAATGGCTAAACGAACTGTAGTACACCATATAATGACATATACTTCTTAGCATTAAAATGGAAGGAACTATTGATACACACAACATACTGGGTGGATTTTAAGGACATAATGTTGAGTGAAATAAACCGATAACGTAATGTATAATTCCATTTATGTAAGTACTAAAATTACAGTGACAGAGAACGGATCAGTGATTGCCAGAGGTTAAGGTTGTGGGCAAGGTCTGACTATATATAGATGATCCCTGACTTACCATAGTTCAACTTAACCATGGTACAAAAGCAATGCATAGTCAGTAGAAAATGTAATTCAGGTGTTGAATTTTGATCTTCTCTCGGGCTAGTGATGTTCAGTAGTTACTCTCCCATGTGATGCTGGTCAGATGCTTGTCTATGGATGTCCAGTTGTTTCTACACCATCCACGAGACCACCAGGGCACGCAACCCATGTTCTACAGTGTTGTGTGTGGCCAGCAGCACTATGAACATTGTGTTTTGTGTTTTCACATCCCATCTTGTCTACAAAATGCCCATAGCTGTGGTTCTTGCTTCTGATAAGAGGAAGGCAACTACTCTTGAGATGAACCTCAAGATAACTGCCCAACTGTAGGTTAAAGTAACGTGTTCTAAGCACCATGTTTAGTAAGGCTAGGCTAAGCTTTGATGTTGGTAGCTTAGGTGTATTATGTTTTCGACTTAATGGTATTTTCAACTTATTATGGTTTTATTGGGACATAACCTGATCCTAAGTCAAGGAGCATCTATATAGGGGTAACACAAAGAAATGTCTTTGTGGTGATGAATAGTTCCAGTTCTATATCCTGACTGTGACCGTTACATAAATCTATACACATCATAAATGATATAAAATCACACAATGACCAAAAATAAATCATGTTGTGAGGGCAAAAGGCTTAAATCTCTTAGTGGCTTCCGATCTCATCCTGAATAAAATCTAAAGTCCGTACTACAATCTAAAGATGCTACATGAAAAGCACACCCCGAATGTCATCTTCCCTTCTCCCTCTGTCTCAGCTCTAACTACACTGCCTCTAGCTCGGAACACTGCAAGCATGCTCCCGCCTGCGGGCCTCCGCATTTGTTTTTGCCTTCATCTGAAAACCTTCCCTTCATCACTTCAAGTACTTGCTCAAATCTCATCTAATCAAAAAAGTTCTCCCCATCTCACACCATATCAAGTGACGTCTTCTGCCGAACCGGTTTGGCTCAGTGGAGAGAGCATCGGCCTGCGGACTGAAAGGCTCCAGGTTCGATTCTGGTCAAGGGCATGTATCCTGATTGTGGGCACATCCCCTGTAGGGGGCGTGCAGGAGGCGGCTGATCGATGTTTCTCTCTCATCGATGTTTCTAACTCTCTATCCCCCTCCCTTCCTCTCTGTAAAAAATCAATAAAATATATATAAAGTGACGTCTTCTCTTTTTCTCTCCAAAGAAACCTTAAAATTAGCGACAGAACTCAAACATCTTCCTCACCAGTTACTGTTCCCGGGTATGTTTTTGTACTGGTGAATGGCAGTACTCAAGCCAGGACATGTGCAATCCTCACCTTGTTTTACTTAATACTCAATCTTGGCTTCTCAATTCATCACCTACTCTTTTACTTAATCACAGACCTAATTCAGCTCCTTATCAACTCTCTGTCTCTCAAATAGCCGTCTCTCCCCCATGACTGGCTATTTTCTAAAACTAGAGGCCCAGTGCATGGATTCATGCACTGATGGGGTCTCTCGGCCTGAACTGTGCCCTCTTGCAATCCGGCACCCTTAGGAGATGTCAGACTGCCGGTTTTGGCTCGATCCCTGCAGCCAGGCCAAGGGACCCACCAGTGCACGGATTCATGTAGAGGGCCTCTAGTAGGCATATAAGATCTTTGATTAATCTCTCCTTGCCCTTCCCCCCTCCTCCATAAGATTCATCAGTCTGTTCCATGTTTCTATGCCTGAGCTTTGAGTGTCTGCCCCCTGGTGGTTAGTGTGCATCATAGTACTGGTTGAAATGCTCTCTTAGGTTTTTATACATATACTAAAGGCCCAGTGCACAAAATTTTTGCATGGTGGGGGGCGTTCCCCTCAGCCCAGCCTGCACCTTCTCCAATCCAGGACCCCTTGGGGAATGTCCAATAGCCAGTTTAGGCCTGATCCCGGGGATTGGGCCTAAACCAGCAGTCGGACATCCCTCTCAGAATCCAGGACTGCTAGCTCCTAACTGCTCGCCTGCCTGATCGCTCCTAACTGCCTCCCCTGCCAGCCTGATCACCTCTGTCTCTGCCTAATGGCCTGGTTGCCCCCAACTGCCCCCTCCCCTGCCTTGCTGGCCTGGTTAGTCCCAATAGCCCCCCACTGGCCTGGTCACCCCTAACTGTCCCTCACTCCCTGCTGGCCTGGTTGCCCCTCACTACCCCCCTCTGCTGGCCTGGTCATTTCTCACTGCCCTCCCCTGCCAGCCTGGTTGCCCCATTCAGTCTGCCGTTTGGTTGTTAGTGTGAGGGTGTCCTGACCAATTTGCATATTATCCTTTTATTAGTATAGATTCTCTACAATGCAGCCAGAGAAATCTTTCTAGTTAAGCACTTGCCTTCCATCATTTATAGGATAAGTCAAATCCACTTTACAAAGCATGTAAGTATCTTCATGTAAGCATACTTTTTCACCTCACTTCCTATTAACCCAGTGCTAGTGCCTACTGCATTGAATACATGTGGACTTTCCTTTGTGCATGTTGCTCTTTCACCGAAATGGCTTTTCTTCTCCCAACTTGTACTTCTATTGGACACACATTCAGATTAAGTGCCACCTTTCTTCTGAAGACTTGCTTCTCATATCCCCTTATCCCTCACTGAGCCAGACATTCCCTCCCATAGGCTCCTGAAGTGTTTAATGTTTAACCTGTCACTGCATTTGTTATGGCAAAGCATACTAGTCTGAAAGTCTGCTGAGGGCAAGAACTTTACTCATCTCTCCTTCCTTGTCACCTAGCAAAGTACTTGGCACACAGTAGGAGCTCAAAACTACTGGGTTAGTGAATTAGATGGACTAATAAAAAATGCAGAGGTGAGATATAGTGAGAGAATGAGGCAACATTTCTTGGGTTAACCAACTATTTTTCATAGAAGGCATACGAAACAAACTATATGGAGTTTCTTCCTAGTCTTCTGATCATGTGAAGCCTATAAAAGCTGAAGTACTAATCCTGCGGCTTGGCTTGGCTACGATCACAAGTTCAATTTTCCCATGAACCAGCTACCTCCCCCCAAAGTACTTATTGTTCCACTTGCAGAGCTTCAGCAACTGCTCTAAATAGTCATCCTATAAATTCATGCCATTCTTCACCAAGGGAAAATCTCATGAAGAGAATGTAGATGTCTCATTCAGGCCAACCAATCCCCTCAGCTAGGAAAATCTCAAAGAGAAAACCTGAAAGCAATAGCAAGGTCAACCAATATATGTCAATACATTTTTATATGTAAAAAAGCAGAATCATCTATATGGAAACAGGAATTTTTGTAAATCCCCGTCTCCATGTTTATTTTTTCAATTTCTTTAGAAAATCATCATAAAGTGACAAACAGTACTTAGTCAGGTACAGTTCAGGTACATGTTAGTCAAAAGGTAAACAGCAAGTTATGCTCAATACAATTAAGTAACAAACATCAAGGAATTTAGCACTATATCCATTTTGAATGTAAACATGGACATAGAAAAGAGTATTGTTGAAATAACAGAAAAAATATTAATTAGCAACTTAAAACAGAAGAAGTACAAGGTTATTTTATACAGATAAAGTGGCACATTTTACACATACTTGAAGTTTTTTCAAAATCTGATCTGTGCCAATTTTCTAATGCTTAAAATACAAAAGAATTAAATTATGGTTACAGACTATTTCCAAATTGAAATTGTGGGTTTTTCCCACAGTAATGGGTAAGAAAAATACAAATAATTAATAACACTGTGCATGTTTATTTTGTGATTAAAACAACAACAACAGTGATGTTTCACTTATTTCACCCTTGGTCTAAAGAGATTCAGCAAATTAAACAGTATAGAAATTATTTCTTTTTCATTCTACTTGTTGAGGAAAAATGAATAGAACAAGTATCCTGAAGGAAAAACTGTCTAACAAAGCAAAATTCCAATGAAATTACTTCCCATTATTTAAGTTACATATGTCTAATGTAACTAGAACTAGAATTCACCTTGTCCTATTTGAAAGACTGGATTTCTAAAAATTAAGCTTTACTAAATAGAAGGTGCTCAAAAATGAAGCTAATATAAATTACAGTAAAGAAAAGCGGCAGCACAGGTTACCATGGGATATATTTTACATTTTGACTAGTACTTATTGATGTCTACCTACTAGTTTCCAGATAGGTACTGTACTAGCTAACACAAGAAATACAGATAATGTAGCTAAAACTACCAGGCAGACTAGACGTTACTATACAAATGTATTTTTTCTAAAGAAAAGTTCTAGATTCAAAGAGTTTGAATGATACACCTATGACCTCATAGCTACTAGTACAGTATAGTTATTAATAGAATCCATTTGAACTTTGGTTCATCATACTTTAAAGCCCAGATCTTAATTGTCACACCTCATTGACTCCCAACGTGGTAAAATTAAGATATTTAAAGGGGTGGAGGTCGACCAGCTGACAGAGACCAACTCAAAAGCAGTATTTTCCTTAGTTGCTAAGAAAATTAAAATCAGGTAGGCTCCTTTCTACTATCTCTCCAGTTCATACCAGAATTATTGTTCTTGTTAATTGCTCTGACTAAACAAAACTTGCGTGTGAGAACCATGTTTTGCAAGGTCAAGATGCTGATTTCAAATTTTTGTTTATATTGGCAATATTTTCTCTCATTGATAAGGGATGGAAAATCTCTCCATCAATTACTATTGGCTCTATACTGATGAAACAAGCAATAGCCTCGGTCTGCCTGAATGGCAAATTGACAGGAAACAAACTTGTGATGTGCTTAATTTTGCTAATATTGAAAAGGTTAATATTAAGACATTAAAGGTCAAATGACATTTTCCTTAATATAAATGTTAGAGTAAAACTTTAAGGTAAGACTCAAAATAATAGCATTACGCAATAGGTCAGATGAAAGTATAGTTAATAAAGCTGTGAATAAGTAGGACTTACTAATTGAGTATGACTTTCACACACTTTGTTGTTACAATAACTCATTCTCCCAGAACCTGTCTTCTGCGCCAGGCAGGCAAGTTAAATGGACGGAATTACTCCCCAGAAACTTTCATGTTGTTAATGGTAGCATTAATGCCTGTAATATACAGGAATGTGGCATTGCTTTTGACCTGCTGTTTTGTTTTAGCAAGGCTGAGGGTGGGGGAAATGGTTACAGGGATCACACATGTTCTTCAATGTGTTAGTTCTTTCGAATTATTTTATGAACAACCAGCATTTTTATATTTCCACCATAATCTCTGTTAGGTTCTACAAATCTTATTACTCTTGCTTCTCCTGCCTCTCTCTACAGGGCCTTTCCTAATTTATTATCTGGCTTTTGTGACTTGTACTAGGACTGTTTTTGTTTTTCTTCTTAAGTAAAACAAGAATGCTATTTTCTTTAACAAAATACTACACATTCTTAAAATGCCATCCATTATCTATGTTGTACCTGTTTGTGGATAAAACGAATACTCAGCAGTAGTATCCTTTCCCAGTGGACAGCTATTACAGTACAAAACAAGCAAACAACTCACAAGAGCATCAGAATACTCAATTGTGTATTTTTCTACCTCCCTGCAAAATAGTATTTTGTTGCATCCAATTTGAAAAGAAAGCAGTTTGTCCTATACATGTTTGAGGATATTTCTTTAGAGCCAGGAAGTATCCTATATAATAAAAGCCCAGCGACCAAATGTTGGAACAACCAGGACTGGCTGGCTAGTGGCTCTGATGTGCACTGCCGACCGGGGAGCAGATGCTCAATGCAGGAGCTGCCCCCTGGTGGTCAGTGCGCTCCCACAGCTGTTCCTGCAGCAGGAGCAGGGTCCAGCTGCTCCACTGACCAGGGCGAGTGGTGCTCCCACAGCTGGCCAATCCCCACAGGCCATGCCCCCTCACCAGTGCACAAATCCCATGCACCAGGCCTCTAGTTTTGTATAAATGACTGAAGGTCCTAAAACTTAAGGGAAGTATTAAGTTTTAGAGAAGTTAAAATTGTTAATTTTTAGGCAGAGGATAACTTGCCACAGAACGGGAAAAGCGGACTGGTGCTAAGATTTAAAATATGGGTTATTGTTAAAATGGGATGAGGTGGGATGTCCCCCCCCCCTTTCTGTGAACACATCACAGCAATATAAAAATACTAGACCTGGCACACAGATTGTGAACACAGAAAGGGAATTAATCAGAAGGTGGCCGGAGGGGCAGGACTGGGTGAGAAGGGCTGGACGTGCCCGGGAGCCAGCCTCCCTTAGCCCCTCCCCAGTGTCTCCGGAGTGAGTGGGGTCCCTCGCCTGGCCTCTGGGGATCAGGCTGAAACTGGCTCTCCTCCGACACCCTGCTAGGGGTCTCAAAGGGTGAGAGGGCACTCTGCAAAGGTGCTGTCATTCAGGGCGTGGAAAACATGCAAGTGTGCAGTAAAACAGATCCGGGGCGACAGTGCCCAGCAACAACATAACCCAGGCTGCCGGGGGGACCGCACAGCCCCATGAGGAACTGGGCTCCCTCCTCTCTGGTTTCGGGGTGCATCTCTTGAGAACCCAAGTCACTGCAGCTTGGCAGCTCCTGTGCTGGGTGTCTGCTCCCTGGCAGTCAGTGCACATTACAGAAACTGGTCGGAGGGTGGGAGGGACACTTAGCATATTAGCCTTTTATATAGAGAGAGTACTGAACCGGCTGGTGTGGCTCAGTGGTTGAGTGTCCACCCATGAACCAGGGTTTGATTCCTGGTTTTGGGCTCCATCCCCCGTGGGGGGTGTTTGGGAAGTAGCCAAGCCAATGATTCTTTCTCATCATTGATGTTTCTCTCTCTCTGAAATAAAAAGTATTATATATACTAGGTGTACCAGTTAATGCGGATTTTTTTCAATAGATGGAGTTATACATATATTGATATATATGCTATTTTGTTGTATTGACAAGTTTCAAAACTTCATATGTCAAGTTTGCTGAAGGTGTTAACATCATAGATATTTTTACACTTAAAAATGCCAAATTTCGTGCCAAAAAAAGAGCATTTGCGGGAAATTATAATTCATTACTTTATTTTGAAGAAAAATGCTGCTGAACACTTTGGGAAGCTTATGGTGAACATGCTCCATCTCAAGATACTTGTGAATGCTGGTTTAAATGCTTTAAAAGTGATGATTTCGATGTGAAAGACAAAGAACGAAGTCCAACAATTACAAGCATTACTGGATGAAGATGTGTATCAAACTTAAAAACAACTTGCAGAAAGATTAAACGTTGCTCCGCAAACAATTTCCGATCTTTTACCAGCAATGGGAAAGATTTTAAAGGAAAATGGGTGCCACATCAACTGAACGAAAGACAAATAGAAAACCAACTGAAAAGTCATCAGTAAAATGTTGCTTCAATAGCACAAAAGACAGTCTTTTTTGCATTGAATTGTGACTGGTGATGAAAAGTGTATTTTGAGAATCCCAAATGCACAAAATCATGGGTTGATCCAGGTCAACCATCAATGAATGCAAAGCCAAATTGCTTCAGAAAGAAGACAATGCCCTGTGTTTGGTGGGATCAGGAAGGAGTGGTGTATTATGAGCTTCTAAAACCAGGTGAAATTATTACTACTGATCACTACATACAACAAATAATCAATCTGAATCACACTTTGATCGTGAGACGACCAGAAATGTTCCAGAAGACAGAGCAAGGTAAATTTACTTTCTGATGATGCACCATCACACACTTCAAAACCAGTTAAAGACCCGTTAAAAGATCTCGCCTGGGAAGTATTAACCCACCCTCCGTATTCACCAGCCCTTGCTCTTTCAGATGACCACTTGTTCTGATCAATGGCACACGCACTCTCTGAGCAGCACTTCAAAACGTACAAAGAAATGGAAAACGAGGTCTCTGAATGGTTTGCCTCAAAACAAGGAAAGTTCTACTGGGATGTTATTCACAAATTACCTGAAAGATGGGGAAACGTGTAGCTAGCAATGGACATTACTTTGAGTAAAACATTTTTGATGTCCCTCTTGAAATGATCGTGTTTTCTTTGATTACAAAATCTGTTATTACTAACTGGTACACCTAGTGTGTGTGTGTGTGTGTGTGTGTCTGTGTGTGTGTATAAAAAAGTAACTAAGCTACTGAATTTATCAAGTCAGTATAAACCTAGTTTTACTGAAACTGCCTTGCAGAGATAGATAAAATTGTCTTTTAGCAACTAAGAGCATATAATTATGCATTATTTTAGTATGAATTATTTTTTCAACTCTCCTTTTGAAAAATGCTATTCACTTTAATTTCAATAACTTACAGAAAATAAATGAACAAATACTAATCTAGCTTCAAATAACTGACTTCTTTTCAATTTCTAGGATATTTTTCAAATTTTTGGCTAGATTAAAAAAAATGGCATTCAGAAGACTTTGCATGACATCTTAGTTTGTGCTTAAAATCTGAGATTCAAAGCCATGTCTAGACCACACACTTTTCAGACTCAGAACGTGCTTACTACCAAAGGAAAACTGTCACTAAGAACCATTCAACATTTAACACACAGTCTGGACTACAGGCCAGGCGCTGAAGATATGGTGAAGTGAAGATCCAAGGAAAATCAAACATGGTCGCTCCTGGAGAAATTCAATTTTGAGTGCCCAATAAAAAAATGAAAAACAATTGCAGTTTGATTGCCTATTTCACTCTTTCCTCAAGAAACTCATTCACATTATTTTATCTTTGTAAAAGTTTCTTTTAATACTTTGTAAATTCTTTGCATTGCCTCTCTTTGCGCAATAAGGAGTAATAAATATGATCATAGCAAACATTTACTGAATATTTAAAATATGCCAGGCACTATATTAAACCTTTTACAGGTTTTTCCACGAATTGGAATCTTACACAATATTTGCATCTACTTTCAAAATTCTGAGACCTAGCTCATCAACCTGTATAAGCTGTATCACAATGTTTCTTCACCAGAAAAAGGAAGACTACAGGTTTACTCCTGATAACACGCTGACTAGCGAACACGTATTTATAGACACCCCAGAAAGTACTAGTGACTACAAGTTACAGTTGCATTTTAATTAACCTTATATACTATCAGGCAAGACTGTTTTCACTGTTCAGGGCAAATGTACATTAAACAATGTCCCACACAGTACTATGAGAACTACTTTTATAGATCTCCAGATAGGCAGTAAACAAAGAAGTTGCAATTTACTAAGCCGCTTCTATATCATATAATTTACATAAAATGTATAATTTATCTTCACATCAACCTTACAGATATTGTAAGTCATTTTACAGAAAAGAAAACAAGCTCAGACAAGCTAAGTAAGACATTGTTATTGGCCCCAAATCACAAAACTAATAGGATAGTAAACTCCAAATTTTCTACTGAGTCAGAAAGCAGACTTCTGAAGACTAACAATAGGAAACTGATATTAATTGAAACTGTAACTCTTAAGTACAGACATAATTGTGTTCCCAAGTTATAAAGTGCATTTTTAGTCAAAGGAAATAATTTATGTGTAGGATAGTTTTTGAAAGCAAGGATATCCATTACACAGGATATATATACATACATACACACACATATATACACACACATATATATGGTTTATATATATATGTAATTTATTTCAGAGAGGAGGCAAGAGAAGGAAAAAGGGAGAGGGAGGGAGAGAGAGAGGGGGAGAGGGAGAGAGAAACATCAATGATGAAGAGAGGATCATCAATGATGAAGAGAGGATCATTGATCGCTGCCTCCTACACTCCCTCGCTGGGGACTGGGCCTGTAATCCAGGCATGTGCCCTTACCGGAAATCCAACCCTGACCTCCTGGTTCATTGGTCCATGCTCAACCACTGAGAAATACCGGCTGGGCCATTACACAATTTTTAAAAGAACAAACAGGCTATATCCATTCCCCAAACCCCTTTTCTCTTTTATTTTTCTCCACAGTACGCACTTTTTTCCTCCCAGACACACTAACTTTTACTTATGTATGCCTTCCACTACTAAAATGTAAACTATCTGACAGAAATTTTGTCTATTAATAGCCACTGCTGCATTTCCAGCATCTTGAAGGTCCTTGGCACATAGTAAGTGTTCAATAAATATTTGTGAAATAAATGAAAGCTGGGAATCCAACAGGCATTCAGTAGGTATTAGTTTCTTTCTTTTATTATGTAGGAAACACTAAAAAGGCTAACATTAAGATAATAAAGATCAAAAGATCTTGAACTGGAATAGGTGATTAGGAATATAAGAAAACTTATTAAAGTTTTACATTAAGAATGATAGGCAAGTCTACAGAAACCAGTTTGGCTCAGTGGATAGAACGTCGGTCTGCGGACTGAAGGGTTCCGGGTTCTATTCCAAGTCAAGGGCATGTACCTTGGTTTCGGGCACATCCCCAGTAGTGGGCGTGCAGGAGGCAGCTGATTTATGTTTTTCATTGATGTTTCTAACTCTATTCTTCTCCTTTCCTTTCTGTAAAAAAAATTAATAAAATATATTTTTAAAAAAAGAATGATAGGCAAGTCGGAAATACACATTCAGCAAAGCCGCATTTATCAAGCATTGTCAGGAGATAAGAGGGTCTACATAAATAATTTCAAACAAATGCACTTTTGAGTGCCAAAACTTTTATCAATTCTCATAGGGATTACCCTATATAATAAAGAGCTAATATGCTAATTAGACCGAACAGCAGAATGACCGTCAGGACGGCCGGGGCTGCGAGGGGTTGCAAGGGCTGAGCCCCTTGCATGAATTTTGTGCGTTGGGCCTCTAGTGTGTGTGTGTGTGTGTGTGTGTGTGTGTGTGTGTGTGTGTGGCGTTCGTATGTCCATATATCCACAATTTCATTTTGTGGCAATTCTGACTTGGATCTCCTTCTGAAACATTAACTTGTTGGTAGTGCTTTTAACAGTAGCTCACTCGTTTTCTGAGGATTAAAAAACTAGAAACTAAGCATATTCTGAAATATGAGCGAATAAAAATCCAAATGAAAAGTCTAAGAGAAAAGCATAACTTGAATGCACCTAGCTGGCTGCAAGTAGTAAGCACTTACTACTAAAAATATTATTTTAAGGGATAGAATACTTAGAAGACAAAGAAAGACAGCCATTCTTAATCTGACTGTCAAGATAATCAAATTCAGTGGCTAAAGAGAATGTAGAAAGTACATTCAGTACATACTAGCGTAAGAGAAAACTTATTGAGACTCATTAGCTTTCTGATAAAGCAAGTGTCCTTGACTTTTTAGGATCAGAGTCATAAGATGAAATGTTAACATACAGTAAGTACAGTACTTTGGAAATATGAGCCAGAAGTAAATATATATGAATATACATAGATTCAAATTTCATCCAATTTATTGCTCCCAAATCCCTACCATCTTAATACAGAGGATTTAAAAGAAATGATATAGTCAGTCTATCCAAAGACCAGAGCAGATCTCCTCAGTACAGTTCAGTACAGTACGATCACTTTCCTATGCCTGGCAGCCACCACCACCTACATCTCCAAATTCCTAGCTGCAGAAACTGTTTATCTAATCCTCCACCGGTGCCTTTCCTATCTCCTCCTTCTTTCTATTTTGCCCCAATTACCATTTTTTGCCTCTGTTATTACCTCATTATTTTTCTATTTTAGAGAGACCCATTTTTGATGGATCAAATAAAGGTAATATAAATGAAGTAAGGCAAAAACGCTACTACTGTACTCCGCTGGGTCATGGCAGTCTAGACAGGTAGAGATACAATGGAATTGAAGCCATTCTGAATTACACTTTTATTTATGAACTTTACATATTATAAAGGTTATCAAGGACTTTTTCCAAAATATCTTTACAAGGCAAACATTTCCCTTTAAAGTATGTTGATGATCATTAGAAAGATAAACTTTTAGTCTTGATCAGTTTATATAACTAAAAAACTGAATTTTTAGAAAATTCAGACATTCCCACAGATTTTTTTGCCTGAAACTCATAGTCTACATTACCCCTATTTTTCAAAATGTAGTATGTTCATAGACATGTACATACATTTCTTCTTAAACAGTATTTTCAGAATTTTCCTTAAACTACAGAAGTAGAATAAACTTTTACTTCTATCAAGACACTCAAGACCAATCATGTTAAGACATTTACCCAAGTATAACGTGTTACTAACACTGAAGAAGCAATACTCAATAATGACATAATTAGGGATCCGGGTAGTACTGTACCTACTTAACTCTGCCGAGTTTAAAAGCCCCCTCGTCTCATTAGTTGTCATAACTGGTATGCAAGTTCTAAACAATATCCTTAGCGGAAGGCAAGCACTTCTTTCCACTAAAAAGAGGACCAAATATAAGTACTATTTCAATCAAATGAGATTGAGCCAGGTTAAAATTATTTTTTCAGGAAACCTGTAATATATGAGAGTCTGACCGGTTCCCACTTCTTCATGAGTTACAAAAGCACAGGTTCTACTAAGTGACAATTCATAAAGAAGGTTGATTCTGTCCTTTAAAAATACTTTAGGAAAAGTTATTTCATTCACCCAAGAGAAAACTGAAATAATGGAGTAGACTCATTGGATGACTACTTATCTAACTAACACATTAAACTTTCAGTTGATCCCTTAAAGATTTAAATCTTAAGCACCTTCTATTAAAAACTGGGTAGATTTTTAAAGAGGGGGAAAAACCCCAACAGAAGTTCTGAATCACTGGAATTTTTGTTCTATTTCCTGCTAACACACCGATAGTCACATCCTTCAATCTATGTGTCCCATACACGTTTTTTAAAAGCTATAGGATCCTTTTAAAAACTGACTTGGCCTTAATTTAGTCTGTAGCTCATTTATCTGACAATCCCATTGTTTCTCATCTCTGTGCTCAGCCAAGGCATACAATAAGATGAAAAGCATGTCTTCCTTCATTAAAGAATGCCAATCCTAAAGTCTCAGAGCTGTCAACATGTAAAATCAATCACGACTTCAAAGTCACAAAGAAGTTTAAAGGTGGTTGTTGTTTTTTTTTTTTTAAAGATGTCAATACTCTGCTACTGTCTGAAGAGCAGTAATAGCAGTAATAATATAAAAACTGAAAGCAAAAATGCTACCCCATGCCCACCCAAACTCCCGGCCACATCTGAAAACTGCAAAATGAGCAACATACTTTATTTCATTTTTATTTTTTTGGAGTGAGCTAAAGCACGCATCCATTCCCCTTTTGCAAGCTATCAATCAACCTGACCCTAAAATCCGACCCTTTGGACAAACTTACCTAAAAAAAAAAAACAGACAAAATGGATGCAAAAAATTCGACTGCCTCCCTTGCCGCCTCCAATGGTAATAACCTTCGTGGTCCAACAGCTTTCCCCATGAAGACGGGCAACGGAGACAGCCTGGCACCGGGCACCCGGATTGTATGCATTTCTGAGACCCTCGAGAAGCTGCAACACCCCGTCTTCCCGCCTCCCCTCCAGCCCCCCTAACCCCCCACCGGCTCCCCTGCAAACCCCTCTTATCAGAAACATTTCAAGAATTTCCCCACCACCATGAAGCCGCCTTGAAGAAGGGGGAAACCTCACGTCTCCCATATACTATATATGGAGGGACGCGGGGCCAAACCCCTCGGGGCACCCCGCACCGCGCTGACACTCGGGTCTGCAGACTCAGGCCCGGGCTGTGCGCCCCGCAGCATCCGCCACCGCGGGATCCACCTGTCACCTGCCCGGCCGCCAGCCCGGCTGGAGAGAGACAGTCTTGGACTCGCGGATCGAACCGAAAAAAAAACCAGGATCATCTCGTGCAATCGAGGGGAAGAGGTGGGGGGCCCCGCAGGGTCACGGCGGGGCTTGCACCCCGCTTCCAGGCTGCAGACAACCAACCTCGAGAAGGCAAACGACCTCCTCCTCCTCCCTCCCTCCCCCTAGACAGACCCCCAGCAGCCAGCCACCCTCTGGCTCTCCCTCTCCCCCTGCACCTCGCCTGTCGGTCATCTTCTGCATCCGGGTGGCTCCCCCCAAACTCTTCCGGCTCCCCCACGGCTCCCCCATGGCCTGAGGGGCGTCCGGGGCCCCCCCCACCCCGGCCCCCTCCCCCACCCGGGCCTCCCCGGCGGCGGCTCCAGTG